>KK119203.1:0-160632 GCA_000611955.2 Stegodyphus mimosarum | reverse complement strand
TTTTGTTTTTTTTTTTTTTTTTTTTTTTTCAGATTCTTACATATTTTCAGTGACTTTTTAATCCGAAAAAAAAAAAAACTTGGGAGGGGGAAGTCGAAATGCTTCTTAGAGTGCTAAATTATCTTAAACTTTATTATAATGATATAAAATATTTCCTGAAAAATGAGAAAGTTTTTAAGTAAAGGGATTGAGTGAAACAAATAGATTTTTAATTTACATTTATTAATTAAGTTATATTAGGGATTATAATGTGGTAATTCAAAATGAAAAATAAAAACCAAAATACGTGTTGTGACTACTGTAATGAATTAAAAATCAGGCAAAGCAGTAATCTTTTTGACGTATATATTAAATAAAACTCAACCGATTTCGAAGATCATCAGACATTGGTCGTTCTTCTTCGAGAACATTAAAACTCTGCAAAAAGAGGGACCTTATCTGATCGCCCTCAAGATCGATAGAGTTTTATTGGGAATTTACGTCAAAATAAGATTGCTATTTTGCCTAATTTTGAATGTTACATTATGTGTTTCTCTTCCTATTGAATTATGATAATGAATTCATTTCACAAATACAAGTTTAATATGAAAGACTAACTCTCCAAGTTTTACTTGAGAGCGCAGAAAAACTGGTCATTTCCGAAATGCACTTCAGAGGCACTGGTAATTAGGTGGCTGAAGGCCACGAGAAATGAGTTCTGGGCCATAAGAATGATTCCTGGGCCTATTCCAGACTATCAAAATAAAAGTATGGCATTATCAGTAGCATCAGAAAACAATAAACGATAACGTTTAGAAAGAGGTCGAGATGAAATGTAATTCGACGATCAGCAAAGTGTAGGTTGTCAGCTATTTCTCGAATGAAGGGCGGTGAGGAGCACGCGAGAGTCGTCAAGTAGTTACGCACTTAAGCTCTGACAACGTGCAGTGCTGCTGAAGAAGATGTAGATTGCAATCAGATCAGGAGAGCAGAAAAATACATAATTACTTTACATAAAAGGAGCCTCTTCACAACCATACACGGAAAAGTGTGAAACAATGAAGGCTGGAATCAACGGATTATAATAAACACTCATTTGTAAAAACAAATCGCAGAGGAGCATAATTTTTTCAAAGTTATTAGAGGCATTTTTAGTTTGTCATCATGCTCAGAGAAAAGCTTAACCAATTTAGTAATGAAATTTTCATCGAAGATTTCTCTTTTCTGTTTGAGTACAGTCATCAATACAAGAATAATCACTCAGGTTAACTCCACCAGCTGAAGAACTATGTGAAGTGATATTATCATCAGGATTATTCTTGGCAGAGTTGTTTCTAAGTTGAATTTCGATGCTGTTGGGATTAGCTGCATCTGCATAGTTAATGCAAAGCTAGTTAGGGACTTTTTAGAGTATTTCTTAAAATATTCGCAGCGACAATATGAAACTATATATGGACCAAGGCAGTTCAGTAAGTCGAGGAATCTGCTCTTTTCAATTCGCATTGAGTCGAGGTATGATTTTCATTTAATTTCCTGCATGGAGGTTGTAACTTGCAATTTTGAGAGGAATGCCCAATGTTCTGACGCACAAAACTGAGCATAACGTTCTTAGGTTTGAATTTCTCGATAGTCTTGATAACTTGTAGTAGCCGATCTATGGAGTATATTTTCTTAATGTTAGTAATCGAAGCTAGTTGGAGGATAAGAATCAATGCTTTGGTTTTTGAAATTTCTGAGCTGGAGCTACTTTGTGAATTTGGAAATTAAGAGCATTTGAGATGTCTTCAATTGGACTGTTGATTGGCAGTCCTTTGAAGACAATTTTGATGGAACTATTATTTTTAAGATTCACAATAAAATAGCCAACATATTCAAAGTTGTGGTAGTTAACAATTAAGTTGTAGTCACTATTAATAGAACCCAAATGATGGAAAAAATTTCTGAGACTTACGTAAGAAGTCCCATGAAGTCAACGAATCATTCCAGCAAAGAAATTAAGCAACAATGCGATGCGTTTTAAACTAACATTTACAGTTTAAGTCTTACAAATTTTAAATAGTATAAGGGCTACTACTACTACTAATAACCTACTAGCTAATCAAAATGGAGATAGTTCCGAGTGCCAATAGTGAATGGTTTTGCTGGCAAAATCTTGTTCATTTAAAATCAAAGTTTAATATTTTGGGAGCACCTATGGTTGTTAAACCATCTTTCCCCACATCAAAATAATTTTTAAGAACAGGAATAAGAAAACTAAACAAAGAAATTCAGACGTATGTGGCAAAATGAATAGACATGATTTGGTATTTAAAGAGCAAGGAAATCTACAGGTTGCATTTTAATATGAATGTGATTCTTCGAAAGTAAGCGTTTCTGCTCCATGATCAAACGAAAGGTGTTTGGGCTTTTTCTTTGGGACGTCCACCGATGTAGACAGTGTGGGGGGGATTTAAAATTTTTGACTGCCTAAAATAAGAGTTAAAATTTACTATGGTAACCAGTTGTAAGTGTCAGTGAAAATCAGTTTACTATCTTCAGATAAGTTGCTCCAGTAATCTGAAATCTCATAAGAATGGATTAACGTTTTCGCCTTTCAGGCTTCCACAAGTTACTCCAATTTCTTTGGCATGAGTTCATAGCTTTTTCCTTACAGTGTCTCTGAAGTGCAGTTATGAAACTGCAACAACGAAAAATTTCTGTATGTATTTTTATTCAAATTTCATATGAATCTCGTCTTTAAAAGTAAGTTATCTATTTAAGTACTTCAAACTAAAAGGTTCTTATTAGTCTTATTATAAAAAATTTCTGGGAAGAGCAGCTAAGTGGAACTTAATTTTTTTAACATACTTCTTCTTACATCTTTCAAGGACAGAGTTCTCTGTAGACATTTTGCAGTCCTGTGCAATATCTGTGGTTTGTAAATTTCGCTATCCATTGCCTGCCTAAATTCTAAAAATATTACCGCTCCTAAATTCCCAACACGGTCTCACAAGTTGCATCAGTTTAAGAATGTTATGCAGGGCCAAATAAACCAATCAAAGATCCTAAAGCAATGTTTAATCAGGAACCACAGACCTCTGTGTTTTATAAGGGAAAATCCGGATTACTGGAAACTATATGCTTTGGTTCCCGTTTAAGATCTGATTTGGAACCTTAAATTTGAGCCTAATCTCCCTAGCTATTAATCAGGCTCTGAAACTATGTATTCTGTTACGTGATTTGTGAAATTAACAATCAAAAGGTTGAACTCACTTGAAGGGAAGAAGTGAAAATTTAATTAAGCGTTAACTCATCTTATAGATTTTTTTTTCGGATGTCCCATTCATAACAGGTGTTGAACAAGGCTCTGCCGAACCAGTCCTTCGCAGATGTTGAACGAGGGAGTCCGGCAAGAAATCTGGACACCTGGATCAGACACTATGAAGATGGTAAAGTGCATTCGTGCAGCAAAACAAGAGCTCCTAAGGGTTCCTCCCTTTTCCGTCTATTCTCATTCATGCGAGTTGATGGTAGTAATTCGATGAGGAAAAAAAACAACATTCTCGACTCCAACACGGGGATGGTAAGGTGCGGAGGAGTAAACTTCAAGTGATTTTTTTTTAGATGTTCATCTTTATCTTATTTCCCGTCTCCGGCTCTTCCAGAGGAAGAAAAAAATAACGTGCTTCTGGCTGCGAATCCAAGGCAAAAAGGGCTGAGCATGGCCTTGCATGACGATTTCAATCGTCCAGGCTCCAGAATTTTCGAAAATCACCAAATTTGGTGAATTAGTATGCAAATCTCGCCAAACACAAAACAGTGCTGCGAAAACTTAGTTTTTCCTTCTTCACACCAAAAAAAATTCCACCCTCGCCACCCCCTTCGCCAACAAGGAGGGGTGAGGGAAAGAATGCGACAAACCTATCACTCCCCTGCCACGCAACCGGACGCAGTACATGACCTTGACGAGAAAGTGCTCAAAACGACGCTTATAGCAGAATAAATTTCTAGACACGAAATTCAACAATTTTAGCAATTAAATGGGCATAATTCTCCAACGGGGCGACGTACAGTCATGAAAGTAGGTTCATAAGAAGGGTAAATTTTTTCTCTTTAAGAGGTATAAATTTCAACTATGTGAATAAAAAGGAAGTATTTTTATATTTCAAATATTACGCAGAAACAACCGATTTCCCATTGTCTCCTTCTCCCGAAGGCTAATACTGTCGAACGCGTAACGTAAGAACGAGAACTCTGTTTAACTCGTATAAAAATAATTGATTCAATAACATAAGCAATACAATTCGTGAAGAAAAATTTAGAATAAGCATAAATTAATGCATATAATTCACTCACTCAACAATTAATTAACAAATAACCACAATTAACTACACATTAATCCATAATTCTAAACTAACCAAAAATCACTACAATGTAAACAATTATCATAAAAATTAAAACAGCATGTGTGTAAAAATCTAATCCACAGTGAATAATGTCACATACAACAGTTCAAAATCTTCACTTAAAATCTAACTGCGTGTTAGTGTTTGTGTTGTTTTCACTTTAGAGTCCAAAGATCATGTGTGAAAAGTACAAATTTGTTATGCACCCTATACTGAATCAATGCACAAAATAAATTCACTGATAAAATAAGCACAAGATCAATGCATAGACCTGTTACTGAAACTCACAAAGCAGGGGTTAAAGTATCAAGTCTAAACATAGATACATGAAATCAAAGGAAATATCATTAAACACAAGTACTCCGACCAGGCCTGAGCTCGAAATTTCACGGCACCAGATGTTATGTGCTAATTTGTCACGTCACCAGATGTTATATACTAATATCGCGGCACCAAATGTTCTGTGGTACCAAATGTTAAATACTAACTGTTACAATAATTTGTCTACAATAATATCAAAACCATAATTCATTGCGTTGTGTATTACTAACCCGAACAACCCCTAAGACCAAGCAGGAGTACTGGTGTTAAAAACATTCACACAAGTCATCATAAGAAAAACTCTGAATCAAATATATATATATAACCAAGGATATTTATTGCAGCATTAAAGGAAGACACTCAATCTTTCAACTTAAATTTCTAGATCTATGGTGTGTTCAGGTGACAACTATTTAAAATAATGCATTTAGAATTATAATATATATATTGTTAATTTCAAATATGCACCGAGATGAATTAATCAAAAATTTACACCGTAAAAATTAATATTAAATTTTCATATGCAGTTATCAAACTCTGCTGGCCAGCATAAAAATACACAGGAATTTAATGAATCACCGAGCATGGTGTCTTTACCAATATTGATAGAGATTATTTAGTTCAAGAAATTTCTTAATTTACTCAGGTAAAAATTGCATACATCAATTTAGCAATCCCTTAGGCAGTTAGAAAAATATTACATACTCATGTAGACCCGTTGGAGAAAAATGATTACATTTATTCCTACATTCAATTACTCAATTAAAGGTAAAGTAGAATTTAAATTTTTAATCGTTCCTTAATTAGCAGAAGCTAAAGTTAATTCTCAACCAAAAATAGTAACAACTTAAAGTAAAAAGGTAAAATTTAGATAAGTTAACAAATTTAATATCCTGTCTTAATTCATTATATATAAATTTTAATTACATTCCAAGTTAAAGTTAAAAGTCCTAAATAGATTAATAGTGCAGCAGTTGCTTAAATACACAGCCTGGATTTAAGATCCAGCAGAAAAACCTTTGACTAAAAGTTAAATAGAATTTAATTGGAAATTAAATACACATATAATTACTCCTTACATTAATAGTTCATCACTGGAAAATTTACTTCAAATAATCAAATCTCTTAAAAATTTTAATTTACCATATTACTTAGGAAACATGTTCACGGAATTTAAGTCGCAAGCTGTACTAAATTTCAGGTGAAATTAACAATCAAAAGGTTGAACTCACTTGAAGGGAAGAATTGAAAATTTAATTAAGCATTAACTCATCTTATAGATTTTTTTTTCCGGATGTCCCATTCATAACAGGTGTTGAACAAGGCTCTGCCGACGACCAGTCCTTCGCAGATGTTGAACGAGGGAGTCCGGCGAGAAATCTGGACACTTGGATCAGACACTATGAAGATGGTAAAGTGCATTCGTGCAGCAAAACAAGAGCTCCCAAAGGTTCCTCCCTTTTCCGTCTATTCTCATCCAGGCGAGTTGATGGTAGTACTCGGATCTAAGTGACCGATCAGGCAGGATCCGGATAACGGGATTCAAGTTGCATAGACTATGGTGTCAACGTATTAATTCGATGGGGAAAAAACAACATTCTCGACTCCAACACGGGGATGGTAAAGTGCGGAGGAGTAAACTTCAAGTGTTTTTTTTTAGATGTTCATCTTTATCTTATTTCCCATCTCCGGCTCTTCCAGAGGAAGAAAAAATAACGTGCTTCTACAGCTGCGAATCCAAGGCAAAAAGGGCTGAGCATGGCCTTGCATGACGATTTCAATCGTCCAGAATCCAGAATTTTCGAAAATCACCAAATTTGGTGAATTAGTATGCAAATCTCGCCAAACACAAAACAGTGCTGCGAAAACTTAGTTTTTCCTTCTTCACACCAAAAAAAGTTCCACCCTCGCCACCCCCTTCGCCAACAAGGAGGGGTGAGGGAAAGAATGCGACAAACCTATCACTCCCCTGCCACGCAACCGGACGCAGTACATGACCTTGACGAGAAAGTGCTCAAAACGACGCTTATAGCAGAATAAATTTCTAGACACGAAATTCAACAATTTTAGCAATTAAATGGGCATAATTCTCCAACGGGGCGACGTACAGTCATGAAAGTAGGTTCATAAGAAGGGTAAATTTTTTCTCTTTAAGAGGTATAAATTTCAACCATGTGAATAAAAAGGAAGTATTTTTAAATTTCAAATATTACGCAGAAACAACCGATTTCCCATTGTCTCCTTCTCCCGAAGGCTAATACTGTCGAACGCGTAACGTAAGAACGAGAACTCTGTTTAACTCGTATAAAAATAATTGATTCAATAACATAAGCAATACAATTCGTGAAGAAAAATTTAGAATAAGCATAAATTAATGCATATAATTCACTCACTCAACAATTAATTAACAAATAACCGCAATTAACTACACATTAATCCATAATTCTAAACTAACCAAAAATCACTACATAACATTATAGAGTACGCCTAACCTTCTCCCTTTAGAATCTATGACCTTTCTCACCACCCCTCGCTATTCTCGCAATATATGTTACAATATTAATAGTTTAATATCGTAAATTAATAAACTGCGAGAAATAAAACCATGATATATAAGTTACTCATTTTCAACTGAAAGGATCGGCATCCAGTTGTCTTTTTCGTCTAGTTTGGGCAACAATTGCTTCAACAATCCTTGGAGGCCTTTTAAGTGGGTTATCATGTTCTCCTTGACTTCACCTGTTACTCGAAGCTGATATTTCTGACAATAATTTGTAAAGTATCTAGAATTATCTTCAATATTTCGGCGTAATTTTTTTCAGTACATGATTCTCGAAAATGTATTTGTTGAGCGTAGAATCAGTTTAGTCAGATGATTTGAAAATCGTTATGGAATTGATCTATAATCCTAAATTGTTTAACTGAATTTATTTATTTTAAAAAAATATTGAAAGTTAGCTAACTCTTTTCTTTAATATCAGATTTTAAATTTGACTGAAATGGGTGGTCTCCACAAACATTGTTGGCTCAGACGCCAGATCCAATTATCCACAAGCAGTTTCTGCGCTGTGCGAAGATCTACTTTTTTAACTATTTATATTCATTTTTACATAAAAACTTTACATTTAGCAACTTTAAAAGAATACGAATTTAAATTAAACTCCATACTCAAATTGGACTGAATATCACAATTTAAAGAGAAAGATTTACCTAAATTACTTGATGATTCATTCAATACTGCAGATACAGTTAGCTAATCACTGTATGCGATATACTATAACAAAGTAGAGGAGAGACTACGTATAATGTGTATCGTCTTAGAAAGCCACAGATCATGGAAAAGTTCCCGTGGGCAAGCACTTTCCCTGACTATCAAAATGTAAGTCCATAGCTGTAAGTTCATATCGTAAGATTAACGTGAAATCAGGATGAAAATATATCGGCCAATGATATTGCTGCTTGCGCATGGATTCGTAATAGATTGAATGCACACAAAACCGATGAAAGCTTAATAAAATTTATTTTACCAAAAGGAACACTTAACAGTTCTGGAATTTTCCACAAAAATGCTCGTACAGTTCTTCTCAGTATCACCGAACGCATTCAGTAGTTACGCTACAAACTACTAAGAACATTAAACACAAACAATGCAAAGCGCATCCAAAAAGCGAAGCTCACAAGGTGATATCTCAAAACTCCGTAGTCGACGCTCCATTGAAAAACTGATGCTGTCTCTGATCTTATATAGTTCCCCCCCAGCCGTCGAGAAATCTGTAGTACCTTCCACTTCTCGAAGTTACTGGAAGGAATATAAGAGCCGGATACGGTTACAGTTACATAAAGGGATCAAGTTATTCAATTACAATACTAATTAGAGTTATGCAGGGACCGGACCAAAATGTCACCAAATGGTAGCTAAGTGTTGCACGTGGTTGCGGCTGTGTGCAACAACAAACTATGAGTATTGGAATTTGCCAGCGCTTTTAAGGATGAATTAATAACATGTCATAAGAGCCAAATTTTAGATAACAAAAACATTTAATCACATCACAATAGTAAAACTTAATTAATACACTTGACAGACAATCACGTTGGAGGAAAGCGAGCGACCAACCGCACCGACGACGAGACGTGACTGAGAGTGCCGCCGAAATCTCCTTCGGTTACAGTTAGTGATAACGGCGCGGTTGGCGAGTACAACACAAGTTTACAGAGTCGCCACACTAAGTTTGGCTATTTCTCGTCAAATTTGGAGATAAAATTAGTTGCCCAAACCATCGCCAGCTTGGCGATATCTCGCCAGTTTAGCGAAATAGCCATTTACGAGCCTTTCAAGTTACATTACAAAAAAATATTACAATTTCACATATAGTATCACAAAATTATTTACATATGTACAATATTCGTAACAATGTGAAATGGATCTTGTCATATTATAGGTGTGGACCATGGCCAACAATAGAAATTTTTGTCAAGAATGTCCTCAAAATGTAGACAAAATGATTCGAGCTAAGTTTACCAAGCTGCAGCAATGTTTTAAAGGAAACATTCTTATGGCTAAATGATTTCCTTAAAAATGATAAGTCACAACATGCCAACATTTATACAGACCCCAAAAGCTTTTTAAAGGCGTTATGTTCTATGAAGAAAATATCTTTACTTATTCAAGTTCTTTCGGAAGTAATAAATGGGGAAATGAATATCCGTTTCATTAGCATAAACTAGGTACGGTGGTATACAGGTTTAATATGGAATGAAACTGATGATTAGAGCATCTAACGAAACCACATCAAATGATATGATTGATATTTAGCTTTCTATTTCAAGACTTTCAATCAAGAATAAAACTTCTAAACAGGTTTTAGTAAAAGGAGAAAAAAAGTAGGATAAGATAGGTACAGGAAGGTTAATTCATGAATACTTCCCACAAGTATCACTAAAAAGAATAAAAACAAATTTTATGTTAGCACAATTAGCAACAAATCATGGAAAGTTTCTATCTTGTTTCCAGCGAATCTTCAGAAGAAATATAAAATGTGGTCGCGGCACACCAGAAAATCTAGCAGATGTCAAGCATTATATTTGACAATGTCAGGTACTCACAACCATTACAGCAAACCATCTTGCAAGATTTGCAACAAAAATTTCACCGAAACATTTATTCTGCAATACAAAGCGTCTGCTTGCACTTCAGCAAATTATAAAATACACTGCTGGCCACCGTAAATGCAACACCCTGAAGGAAGCATGCAAATAACATGAAATTTACAACATGCATTAGCGGAGATGAGATATGCAAATGATTAGAATTTCAGCGCAGACGCACATCATTTGCGCCTGTGGCGCCACTTCAAAGAGCTATTTAAGGCTTGGAGTTTTCGACGATTTCAAGTTCGGCAATTTTGTTTTTCTTGTGGTTCTTTAAAATAAACGATCAATTATGCCTCGTAGTAAACAGCGATCATCGTTTGATCAAGTATCCGAGTTCGACAGAGGAAGGACAGTGGTCTACCGAGAGTGTGGATTATCTTTCAGGAAAATCGGTAGTCGTGTTGGACGAAACCAAACAACTGTAATGCTGATAATGTGACCGTTGGATGCAAGAGGGTACGACGGACCGACGTGTTCAATCGCATCCACCTCAGTGCACCCCTTCACGGGATGACAGGAACATTATGCGCATGGCAGTGACGTATCGATAAGTCGCATCACGAACCATAGCACAGCACATTCAGTCTGTAACGCATAATCCAGCATCTGCGCGTACAATTCGACGCCGTTTACAGAAGAATGGTATGTCCGAAAGACGTCCATTGCTTCGTCTACCCTTGACGCAGAACCACAGACGTCTCGCCACCAATGGTGCGATGAAAGAAGGATGTGGACGGCAGAATTGAAAGAAATTGTCTTTACTGGCGAGTCACGCTTCTGTCTGCAACACAATGGAGAGAGGATGCTGAAAAGCTGCGTTATGCACCGCCACACTGGTCCTTCACCGGATATTGGGGTATGGGGCGGTACTAGATATCACTCTCGCACTCCTCTAGTACGCATTGCCGGTACTTTAAGCAGCCAGAACTACATCTCCGAGGTGTTGGAGGCAGTTGTCCTTCCTTACCTTCAGGGCTTGCCCACAGCCATATTTCAACAGGATAATGCACGACCATACGTGGCACGCATTGTCCAATGGTTCTTCGTTATTCGCCAGGTTGAATTGCTTCCCTGGCCGGCTCGCTCTCCGGATCTTCCGCCGATAGAAAACATGTGGTCCATGGTTGCTGAACGATTGACCCAGATTACATCCCAAGCTGCCACACCAGACCAACTTTGGCAACGTGTGGAAGCTGCTTGGTCGACTGTACCCCAAGAACACATCCAAAGTCTCTTTGAACAAATGCCGAGGCGGGTGGCAGCGGTGATCTCCAACTATCCCGCCTTAAAATGGCGGCCACAGAGAATCCCACCTTAAATCTCTGAATAGGATTTCGCATCCAAAATTAACCAAAATTGAAATTCCAGATGCGAAATTAAGAGTTCTGCTTTCTCAGTTTCGGGGTAATGGATTCTGTCGGGGCCTTTAACGCTTTGAAGGGCGGTGGCTACCTACAATAACCACCTTTTGTACTGAATGTCTTATTCACTCGTGTGAGTGGTTTTCAAGACGGATCGTTTCTGAATTTGCTTTTAGCTAACTAGATGGCAACTAAGAAACGTAAGTCAGTAGTTGATGCAGCAATTCATTTTCAAGAAAATAAGCATCAGCCATCGAAGACAGCATCATGACTATGTGCCCTCTGCAGCACCAAGAAAAAGCCTGTAAGAACAGTATGGGAATGCAGCACATTCTCATACTCTTCTTACAAAATTGCACTCTGCTTGAAAAAGAAAAACTGTTTCCATGAGTACCATAGAGACTGATTTGTAGGGATGTGTTCTGTGGGCGGTGGTCACTGACACTAACCACCAGAAGTGGTCATTTCTTTCACTCGTCTTGGACAAAATACGTGCAATTATTGTAAATAATTTCATTGGGATACCTGATATAGTAAATAAAACAAGAGCTTTGCAAGTTAATTGCATTTTCCTGCCCCTCAAATTGTTAAGGGGCCGAATATGATTGTAGCATTTCCTATATCCAGAGCACGCTCTCCAGATGGAATTATCATCCGTAGAAAGCAGAATTAGATAATTAGTCCAGTTTTGTTGTGGCTGAAAATTTGCTATGGACCTGACGGCATCATTCAATCTGTTAAGCAGTTACTTGCGAGCAGGAAATCTAGGTGAGTTGGTATTGTCTTCTTGCAGCATTTTGTCTTTTAATTAGATATTTCAGTTCCATACTTCTTTCAGGTTTGGAATTTTTGAAAATTTGACAGACATTTCTGAGTGTGTGTAATATTGAATTCGTAAAGTTCTTAACCAAACTATCAATGTCACTCTCATTATTTACTATTGGCAGTGTGTAATGTATGTTGTTTAGAGCTTTCGCAAACTTAGGCCAGTCAGCAATTATGGCTCTTTTGAGTGGTGTGATATAATAGCTGATGTCCAGAGAGGAGAACTGTGACCGGATTATGGCTAGAGGAGAGCTCATCCAGCACAGAAACATCCAGTGGATCATTGGGATTTCTAAGCTGGAAGAAATTTATAATTCCTGAAGATCCAGTACTATATCGTGTTGGAGTTAAGAAGCTGTTATGCGTAATGCAGCCGAGTTGGCTAAATCGTAACTTAGGCTTCCGTTGCTGTTATCCCATTTCATCGCAAATTTGTTTCTTTAAAAACAAAATAAATCAATGAATAAGAGAAAGAAAGAAATAGAAAATGGACATTTAAAAAAAACTAAATTTACCTCATGTAATGAAGTTTAAAAATATATATTTTACTAATCTATTTTATATAAAAAAAATCTATTTATGCACTTTATTTTTGTATTTTATTTTAACTGATTGTTTAAGAGCGGGTTCTTCCATTTTTATTCAAGCCAGCATTCTCTTGCCAACGCTTGCAGCTTTTTTTTTATTTATTTATTAGGTGTACATTACTAAATAGTAAAAAATAGCATTTTTAGCATTTTAATTATAGTAAATGGAAGAAAGCAACAGATATTTATCATCGGGAATTACATTTATTTTCTAACATGTTTTAATCTTTCTACTTATGTATCACACTGTTTATGGTACGTTATACAGCGCCCTCTTTTGAATACTTTTTCATTTACGAATATCAGAATATGTGTGCAACGGTATTAATGACATAGGTTAGGTGAAGTTTTCTTTACAAATTTTCTGTACATGTATGAATAGTGTTTGGTGTGGTCCTTAGTTAAAACATAAGTGTAAAAACTTTACATAGCACTTAATACAGGTAAGCTGATGTATAGAGTGTCTATTTTTGTTTCGAAATACGTGTTATGCGTTAGATATTTCTTGAAGTTGTTGTTTACTGCATTACAGTTCTGTAAATTAAGCCTAGTTGTACGGTTTGTTTTTTTTGTGTAATGTAAGCTGGCATTGGTATTACGTATTTTAAATTATAATTCTTTATCATTTGTATTTTATATATGTTTATCTAAATGCCGCATTTCTTTCAGAATGGCCTCGAGTGATTCGAACACGGATGATTCTTTATATCCTATCGCTGTACTTATTGATGAACTCCGAAACGAAGATGTTCAAGTAATTATTTATTTCGCTCTAAATAATACAAAATGTTATATGTTTTTCTCTGATATGTAATTGATATTTTGTACATAAATAATATTTCAGCAATTAATATTCGCAAATTAACAAAAATCTACAATTAATACAGCGTTTCAATATTATCATTTGCTAATTCACTTTTCCTTTTTTTTTTGTGATTTTCTCTATGTGTATATATATATATATCTTTTTTCCCCTTCTTATTTCAGTTGAGACTAAATAGTATAAAGAAACTCTCCACTATTGCTCTAGCATTAGGAGTAGAAAGGACGAGGAGTGAGCTCATACCTTTTCTAACAGGTTAGTGTTTTAAAATCAGAAGCAGTTTCTAAACCTGCCTTTTTAATGCCTTGAGTCAACACATTGGCTCAGATTTAAGGTGCTAAGGTTTTACATTCTTGTGAATGCACCACATTAACATCTCATATAACACATGCAATGTTACGAATATACAGTTTGTATCACAAATTTAAAATGTGTAATTGGTAATGCTCATCACATTTAAGTGATATTATTGAAATTTATAGGATTTAAATTTTTCAGTTTTACTTGTTACATAAATTCCACTCAATAGTTTACTTGTATTGAATGACAAAATATTTTTGGAAGTTTGCCAACATGTACCTTACTAAAGGTTGCAAGAATGATTCTTGTTAAGAGTCTAAGGAATTATTTGTTTTTCTGCATGATATACCTTCATGCTTATATATTTATGTACAAGAATTATGTAATATTAGGATTTCTTATATATTTTGAAAATATGTGCGAATGTATTGTTTTTACTAATTTATTATATCCATATATTAATAGAGTGGGTTCAAATTATGAATAAAACTATTTTCCCTGCATTTTTTTTTTTTTTTTTTTTTTTTTTTTTTTTATCAAATAGTGACTGTCCGGATGTGCTATTACAAGCATGTTATGTTCCTTCATTTTTTTAATGTAATGTTGACAGTATAGAATAAAATAATTAAATAGATATGTGATATTGACTTAAAAATATATGTAAAAAAAATTTAAACAAAGTATTACTTAAATGTATATAACGAAGTTTTAGAGAACAATTTTTTCCTTTCCTAAAAAAAATAAAATAAAAAAAAAAAACTTTTGTTTTTCTTAACATTTCTGAAGTGTAAACAAACATTTTATGTTATATGCCTAAAGAAGTTTTAGGAGCAGTATCTAAGTAAAAATTATTGTTATACAGAAAAACCAAAAAAAAATTGTTATATAATTAACAGAAAATATATGATATTAAGTATATGTAAGTCAAAAACACTCTGATTATCCACCTAAACCTCCTGCAAAGTTGCCAGTCATTAGCAACTAATTTTTCGCCAACCTAACATGTGAAAAACAGTAGCAGTTTTTTAAAGTAGCAACAAATTAGCAAATTTAAAAACATTCTTGATGAAGCACTGAAAATTACATAAAACAGCAGCAAATAAAGTAAAATGCAATATTATAATTTCTTATATATTTTGAAAATATGTGTGAATGCATTCTTGAATGAAAAAAAAAATCTGTATTAAAACATATAACTTTTTTCCCCCCTGGTCTTCTGCCCATGTGTGCAGCAGTCAGTTTTAACTGGGGGGGGGGGAATCTGAGGATATTACAATTCTTTGCATTGCAGTGCAACATAGCACCGTTTCCTATGTATTCATTAATCTGTTTTAATTTTTAAAAAAATCAAACAAATGCACGAATTTGGGAAAATGTAATGTCGCTAAAAAAACAGCAGAAACCACAACATGACCTTTGAATTTCAAAACCGCACGTTACGTGCTGGTGTAATACATTATAACCATTAGTGGTTTATCAGATAAATAAATATTTTCATAAAATTCTGATTTTCTTGCTTTGGGAATATAGTTCTTTGATCAGTGATTGTTTAATAATATGTATTATATATTGTTTAATAGTTTAATATCTATATATACATAGCTGCCTGCTCAACTGATTTTTGCAGGTGACTCCCTTTTTTCATTACGTTTCTCGGATTTTAATTTTTAGCCTTTACTAATGAAAATATTTTCCATCAATAAATAAAATGTATTGAATGAGTGAAACCTAAATTGTGTAAATTCTCTTCTTCTACAAAGATTTTCAAAATAATTTTTCTTCTTTAAATTTTATTTCATCTGAACTATATTTTTTAAAAATTATTATTACATTTTATTCCCCTTTTTTTACTAAATTTCATTTTATCTGAGTTGTTTTAATGTACTGTAAACATTTGTAGATTTTTATATGAAGATCCAACCAATTTTTAATCAGTTAATATTTGTATTTATTTTGCATCATTAATGTAGTACATTATTAATTTGATAAAGATAAATATTATGTTCAATAATTATTCATTTTATCGTACTTCAATAAATAAAAACTTCTTTCCTATTCAGGATTTCTGATTCAGTATAAAAGTTAGCCAAAGAGCATGAAATTTAGAATATCTAATTTAATACTAATATATTTTATATCAGAATTATATTATAAATAGTGTAATAATTTGAATCGGGCATTATAAAGTGAATTTAAGTCAGCGTGGCATTCCTTTGAAATAGCATCACCACACAGCAAGAAAACTTCCTGGTTTTCTTGCAAAAATCTCCCTGATTTTCAAAGTTAAAAGTTGGCAGCTATGTATATCAATGTTTGCTACTTAAAAATTAATTTATGGAAGTGTTTGGTTAATATTACAGAGATAGGCTTTTATAGGCTGCAAATAATATGAATATTCAACTGTAGGAAAATAATAGATCTAATTAAGCCCCTAAAGTAAAGAAGGAGATATGAACTATTGTTTTAAATTTCCAACTGCATTTTTCTGATATTTAGAAATTGAACTATAAATATTCAGACTGTCTGAATCAAACAGAATTATTTCTGATGAGTAGATCAAAAATGACTTTATTTATGTAAAGAAATAATATCAGCTGCTGAATAAATATTTAGAAGCTTGCAAATTTTGTAACTTTTTCCCCTGTGTAACTCCTGAAGAAGAGAACTTTTGTCTGATTATCCTCAAAATTGATAGTTTTATTCAAAATCTGCACCAAAATAAATTTGCTGTTTTGCCTAATTTTAAATCTGAAATATGTATTGGTAACAAGTTGAAAAAAAGCATTTCCAATATGTTCTACATGAGTTCAATGAAAGTGTCATTTGTACTTTTGCTGAAAAGATAGCCTGAAATTGGATTGACTGATTGCATTGTAGAAATTTTAATTCAAGTGATGCCCAACATACTAGTTACTCAGCTCACTTTGATGAGAAGCATTTGAAACATCTTTGTCCACATAAAATCACTTGCATGTTTACCTATTGTGAATTTCTAAACTGTTTTTATGCAGCATTTTAAGTAAATAAAGGCCAGGCAAATGACATGGCATCATTATCCTTATTACCAGCCCACCTGTGAAATTTTTCATTCGGCAGTTTGACTCGAGTTTTTTTTTCACATCTAGTGTATTTCCCAGATATAGCTTTTAGGTATTACTTCAGATTTCTGCCTAATTCATTTCCTAGCAGGTCCTTTGAAAACATTGGTCGGCTGCAAATGTTTCTGAATCAGTTTTATACATCACACCATACGTTTTTACACAAATGACATCCAGAAATTGTCTGAGCATTTGTTTGTGAACAATGCTGGCATTTTCTAATCAGTTTCATTAAAAGCATCAGATATACATTGGTTTAAAAAAAAATGAACTTATGAATCAGCCCAATAAGAGCTAATGGACATCATTTCTTTTTGCTTGTAAACTTTAAATTTGTGGTTTTCTGGGGGAGGTTACATTCATTACTTTATTTTATAGGATTATTCAAGTTTGCTGTGGCAGAAATTTTACCATTAATTACTAAAATCAGTTTGTGGAAGTTAGTAACGACTTGTATGAATTTACAAGCCATTTAAAAAGAGAACTTGGTAAAAGTATATTTCAGGATACTCCTTTGGCAAAAATTGGCAATTTTTTGTCGTCATTCCTGTTTATATCCAATGGCATCCAAAACATAATGCAGTAAAACTTGATTAAAACAAAAAATATATTATCTCAATAAACTGCATTTTAAATCAAACAAGGAAATAAGAATGGAAATACTTGTTATCTAATCTCTGCAGTACAAAAAGGAAATATTGATTTACCGTATTTAAAAATTTCTTTGATATGTACGACACACAGAATTCCTTAACAACATCCAAAACCTATTTAAAATTCTCTAAACTAGAATCTGTATACTGCCAACGCCACATATCCTCCATACTGCTGGAAGCATTTCTTTCAAAAATTGCTATCCCAGATGCCTTCCATAGTGTTGATATGAGCTCCGGTTTCGAAATCCTTAAATCTCACTGAGTAATTTACCGAGAAGTGAATGAAGCCATTTAAATCTTCATTTACACATCAGTCAATCAATGTTTTCTTTCCCATTCGTTCCAAAGTATACAGAAATTTCAGGTTAATTGTACCACCAGCAGGCATTTTACGTTGTGAAGCACAAAATAAGCAAAATACTTACTTCCTAACCACATCCATACCTAAGTAAGTCGTAACAAATGTTTGCCCATCAGTCAAAATCGCCACAATCAACCACATCATAACAGGATTTCCATAACATTCAACGACTCAGGTTACCATAAATGAAGCAACAACTTGTCGTGATAATCCAAGGGATATACTAAAATGTAGACTAACCTTTTTATTTACTTAATGTAATTTTAAATGTTAAAAGCAGAAATTTTTGTTGAATTCTGAATTTTTGATACTTTCTGACTACCTACACATCTACTAAAAAGTTAGAAAGTATTCATGAGGCAATGCATTGTTTTGCGTAAATATATTTATGTAGCAATCCAGGTATGCGCTTAGCATACATGTGTTTGAGTACACATGGATTTGGACTTTTAAAGTTCAGTGTCATTTTTTCTATTGAGTAAATTTGTTTTTGTCATAACAAATTGCAATGGAACTAGGGAGTTTGCCATCTTTTTATTTTCATTATATGAGAGGGTATTTGAAATTTCAACTGTTTTGAGGTGATTGTGGTGAGTGCTGAGTTTGTGCAACTCTTTAATCTCTTTTAGTGAAATCAGGTCACCTTGTATATGGGGAAAGCATTCTATAGAAAAAGAATGTAAAAAGTAGTTTCATTGGATGTACCATTGAAATAGACATAAAAGTAGCTGTGGATAATCAAGATATCAAATATTTTTTCTGAATGTAGCAATGTTCTGTGATAAAATAAGGTTGGAAATTACTGGTTTGTTGCTGTAAGATTCTGTCAGTATAAGTAGGTGGTATTTTCAAAACTAGAGTAGATAATATGGTAGCTTTAGAATTATCTACTAGCTACATTAGTATAATATGCTTCTTAGTAAATAATAGTTTATTAAGTGCTATAATGAAGTACAACTTAGAAATATGTTCTCTTTGTATGGAAACATATTAATAAATTACTGGTGGGGATAAAAAGTACAATTATATATTACACATACAGAATCCATCAAAAAAATATATACTTAACAGTATCTGCATGTTAGTTTTAAAGTTGAATTAAATTATCATTACAATATGTAGTATTGTATTATCTCAACAGATGTTGGTATTTTCATGAACGTAGCATATGATGTATTGTGTATGATAGTCAATCAGATTTGCTAAATTACGCTTGACATTTGAGGAAGGAAAGTCCATTTTAAAATGTTTGGAAATGCTGGTGAAGTTTCACATCGACAAAAGTGCAATTATGCAACATAACCTCCAAAATGCTTGACAATTACATGGCTACGTGATAAGTCTGAGGCGTATAAATTTTTTTACATACACAAAACACTGAAAGATGCTTAGCAGCTATAAATCTGCTTCTTCAGCTATGGTTTTTAGAAAAGTTTCTGCTATGTCATTACAGAAGTCTTCTCTACAGTGTGCACGTAAGATGTATTAGCAGTGCAAGTATACAATGATTTCTGGAAAAAAATTAATTAAAATTAAACGAGGATAATCTGGATTGCCAAATGCAGTTTTCTGAATGGTTTCAACATATGGTAAAGGAAGATGAAGACTGTGTATTCTGATAAGGCCCAATTTAAACTTAACCTTGAACTGTAATAATTGTGTTTACTGGACATAAGTGAATTCACACATTTATGTCAACAAGATAGTCTACCTGAGATTAATGTTTGGTGTGGACTGTCCTCTCAAGGTTTAACAGGACCCTTCTTCTTTAAAGGTGCAGTTATTGGTGAAAGTTATCTGGAAGTGTAACTCACATCAGTTTTACCACTATACGTGCACTTGAAATAAAGTACGTAGAAAAAGTGAATGGTAGTATGGAGATGGCATGTCTCCGTACTACCACTGAGGTGTGAGAATTTTCCTAGATGATAATCTACCAGGACAGTAGATAGAATGAAGAGAGCCATTTGCATTCTCACCAGATTTAGTACCTCATCTAATACTTTTACCTTTGGGGGACCTTGAAGAACATTACGTATTATAGAAACCGAATGTACTGAAGGTCCTTTGTCAAGGAATTGCATTGGCATGTACGGCAATCCCCTCCAACATATTGACCGGCATTGTTCAAGCAACTGCTGACTATTGTGCTTTGGGTCTAGCTCAGTAGTTCTGAACCTTTTTTCCCCATGCACACCGTTATTGCTAGAGGATCGTTCTCCCTCCCTTTCCAAAATAGTTGAACAAGAAAACGTAAACATTGATAAATACTAATACTTGAATAAAATTTGTTTATTATATTCGTAAATGAAAACTAAATATTTAGCAGATGAATAAAAGGCTAAATGCATCCCCACTATGAAATTTCCCCCCAGCTGAGAACCATTGGTGTGGCTACTAATGGCTGCCATTTTTAGCACTCTGTGTAACTGTTTAAGTACGGGAAGATTGTATTAAACCTAACCTCTGATACTATGTGATCATATTAATTTATAATTAAGTTTAATACTGCTACTTAAAAGAGATGCTGTTAAAATACAGAAATATTTTGTCTGTACTTTGTCTTGATGAAATCATATAAAAGTTAGGTGATGAGTGAAGTTCAGCTTGAGTTTTTCATAATTTAAGAATCTACAAAAGCAGTAGTTTGATTTACAAGTTGAAAATGAATATTAATTACAGTGTAATATATTTTAGCATAAAAATTAACTAGGTTTAACTTCCGAACTTGGATAGTCAACCAACACAATGTACCTGGATCAAATAAATATACAAATGAACCAGAATTGTGCCAAGTCTTGCATGTGACTAGGCACTTGTCAGTTTTTATTAAAACGAAAGATGACAGTGCCAAAAGAAACCATTGTTTTGCATAACAGTATAAGAGAGATATCTGAACTATCTCTATTGCCTCAAGTTTGCAAACATACTATATGTAGCTAAACACCTACACATGTTTAAATTCAGTATTAAAATTATTATACCGCTTTCCTAAACTGAGGAAGTTTCAGAATACTTTATTATTTGCTGTATTTTCTTATTTTAATTTTTTAAAGCAAATATGAATGATAGCTTAAAGAAATCATTGTAAGCTTATAAAAATATTTATTATTAAAAGTACGGTGGTACCTAGGTATACATCCTATTTTTCTGCAAAAATTTTTATTTGAAATGCCATTCAAGTTTGATGAATTATATATTTAAATGCTGCCCTTGTTTAGTTCTTTGAGTGAAAGTGAAAAAAAGATACTGTTAAACTGAGACTTTTGGCTATTGTGTTCTGTGTGCTGAGAACAGCAGTGTCTCTGATTGTGGAAAACAAAGGCATTAATTAAATCCGGTAACGTTGCAAAGGGGGTCGATTACTAAACAAAGATCAGAAACATTAGAGCATATTGAGAAAACTGTTTTTGATCTGGATAGCATAAAGTTATGTCCAGTATTATGTACAGTGTTTCGTTAGCTGCGTTTGTATTTTAGTGTTAAAACAATGTTGTAATAACAAGTGGGAATTTTTTTAATAAAAATGGATTAATTATTTTCCTTAAGTTCTTATTGAATAAGTTTGTTTAGTATAAGTCCAGGGATTGGAATGGATTAATGGCATATGTCATGGTATTGCTGTGTGAGTTTTGAATGTTTTCATTGCATGTTAATTAAATATGCTAATATATATCTTGCTTCACAACAATTTTAAAATTAATTTTTTCTAAGGCCTTGAATTTTAAAACATTTTGAAAACTTTTTTTTAGACACAATATATGATGAAGATGAAGTTTTGCTGGCACTTGCCGAACAATTGGGTACCTTCACACCTTTAGTAGGTGGTCCTGAATATGTACATTGTCTCTTGGTAAGTATTGCAGTTACTGTAATATCTGACCATTTTTTTAAGATATTAGAAAAGCTTTGTTGAATAAAAAATACAGTGTTTATCTAGCATAGTGTCTGCAGTGTAATCAGTGATTATTATTTTGATGTTTCCGCCCTGGTCAGTATAGTACTGGCTACCATATCATTGAACCAGGTTAATTTCAGAGAAGGACTGAATGTTTTCAAGGCTTTGTGACATGGGTGGATTTAAAATAGGTAGCAAGCTGAAAGTTCAGTTGAATGGGTTAGTGGTAGTAAGAGAGAGGTAGAAGGCCTTTGGATACGTCTGTCAGGGTATTCTCCTTCAAATTGGGATGGAACTGGATAAAGTAGTAATTTCATCTATAAGGCTGTGTTCACACAATGGTGTTTTGATTTTAAGAGGTGTGAGCTGGGCCTCATTGCTTGAATGTTTTAACTTTTCAACTTTATGCGAACTTGGTATAAGAACCGACCAGTCACAGTGAAGCAAACACGAATTGACATTTGTCTGGTGGTTTTGCTGAGGTATCTGCATGTTTAAGCATCCGTAACTTTATCTTTCCTGATTGGCTATGGCTTAAACCCTGTCATATAGATGTAAATGGACTTAATGATGTTTACACCTAATTCACAAAACTTTAGGATCGAAAAGCCTTTGTCTGAATGAAGGCACACAGAGCCATTGTAAGAAATCCTGCACACCTCGCCACAACAAAATTCATGGATATGTGATGTTATTATCAGATAAGCGAGATAAGTCACAGAAACATTAATCTCAAATAACAGTATGCTTTAAATCTTTTACATCACTTTTTATGTGAAGTTATGGTTTTTTATATAGTTTATGACTTAGATTTAATAAAATTCAATTCATTTCTATCTCTAATGTTTTACTTAAAGAATTCTTATATTTTCATTGTGTTTCTATGTAAAAATTATGCACATATTGTAGGTTTCTCTTATTTTGCATAACAAATTTATTTTATGTTTGATACCTTTTTTGAACTCCTCAACTTCTCCTCGCATTTCCTCGCCAAGATGTAAGTTTAAAGTTAAGTGAAGTGAGTATTAAAACAGATGAATCTCTGAGTTTATTTAGAGCTAGCCAGCATATATTTCATTGCTATCTCGCTGTTACACCCTTTGGCCATTTCAAATAATTGGCGTGCCTGTTAGGTTTGTGAGTCAACCTACCTAATCCAGCACTATTCACATTAGTTTATGTATTACACTTTTAAATTAATTTATATTCTATGTTTAAGTATCATCGCAAGCTGACAATATTTTTTAAAGCACGAGGATCGTGCCTTTCTGTTCGAATTGAATTAATAAAGGGTTACTTTTCCCCCTTCTTCTGTGCTGGTACTAAATCACGCCTGTGCGAGATTTGCCAGGTTCATTGTAGGATGTAATTTAGTTTGTGGGGAATAAGAGACAGATCTTACAATATAACTAAAAAATAAAATTATCACTGCAGTTTTGTGATGTTCAAAACCAGCTTTAATAAAGCATTGTTATTTGGGTGAAAACAGCAGAAGTTATAGTGTCTTACGTAGAAATATTCATGCCTGATTGAAAGGAGAGGTGGGAGCCAACAAAGTTTTCTGTGCTTCCTGCATGAATGAATGGAGGCTAATGAGCTTGTTATGCATGAAAATTTTTTAAGCGTCTAAGAAATCCAAGGGACAAATTAATATAAGCAATAATTTTTGTCTCTGGGAAACAAAAGTTATGATTTTATCAAAATAGTGTACTGCTATTAAAGACCTTTTTTACTTCACTATGTTTAACCAACTAGCTGTTTTCTTTTTAAAGATTTGTGGGTTTGTTTTTGCTGTATGTGCAAAACTATATGTACAAAGAATTTTATGAATGCAGGATGTTGAAAGTCCAGTATTACATCTAACAAAGTACTTAATTTTATCGGCTGATGCAAAGGAAAACCATGTTTTCCAAATCATTTGAAAAGGAGGGGTTGAGTTTATTAGCAAATCATGGACAAATGGAAGGAACTGAAGTATTTTTATTTTGAGAAAAAAAAGGGGGGGATTAAAATCTGAAAAGTTTTTTAAATATGACATTGATGTTAATAGACAGATTGTCCCGAGAAGCAAATCAGATACTTTCAGGTTATTAAGTTCTTTTGACAAAGTGGTAGGAATGAATAAAAAATTAATTGTGTGAATAAAAATGCAAAAAGGCTGTCTTTTGGGGGAAGATACAGTAAAAGCTCGACCATCTGGAAAGTACAGGAAATTTCAAATTCCACATAGTTGAGTATATGAAAAATGGATTTCTTGTTAGAAAACACAAATCAGTTGCGAAATTGTCTGCTCTAAAATCATAAAAACAATCATCTTATTATCAACTCGAATATCAAAAATTATACACATTTAAATGTATATATTTGTATTATTATAATTTTAAATGTATATATTAATATATACATTTAAAATTATATAAGATTTGAGAAGAGAAAATAACACATTTTAGTTATTAAAGCTGACGTATTTTGTAGACATAACATGAAGGTAAAACATCTGATCCAATTATAAAATCCCACCCAATGTGGATTGTGAAAACTGATAGAGATGTCGCCAATAATTCTGGTAGGAGTTTAAATGAACAGATTGTTCTTTATTTAGTTAGATAATAAATAGATACAAATTATGGGTATAGCATATATTTTCAAAACACTCCATACTGGGGCCTTCTTTTTTTTTTTTTTTTTAAATACCTGGATCCTCTAATATTGAAAATTATGTGATTTAGTATTAATCCAGTTCCAAATATTATCATTTTTTAAAAATGTGAGGTAAAAATATTAAATTGGGCTTATCAGTAATTAAGCGAATATACACATTAAATAATGAACTTATGATTATGTTGTAATGTCATGCTTGTCCATTACTGGTGGTAAATCACACTGTTTGGCAACAGTATATATATGTTAATAATATTACAAACTCTGTGATGGCATTATAAATCTCTCATGTACTGAATTTTTCTAAAATACGTAATATTTTAGTTAAATTCAGAATGTTCGGGCTTTTACTGTATGTAGGTGAGCAGAGTGAGCATGGGAATTAAGTTAAAGACTAAGAAAAAAAGTTTCTGAACAATAAATGAAGTTTCTTGAATTAAATTATGCAAATGATGTTTTTACATAAAATTACACATTTACATTATTAAGAGTATCCATACAGTAGTTTATACATTTATTATTAATTTTATTTTTATTGTATTTAAAAGTACTTTGGTAAATAAAAGCTTTTCTTACTAAGGATTTTCTCAGTGTACAGGTGTAAGACAGTTACAATAGAAAAATAATCAAGAATATTTAAATTAGGCTCTCTAAATACATATTAATATATTTTATATCAGAAATCGTATAAATTTAATAACCTAAATCATGTATTGTAAGTAAATTTTAGATGTTGATTTTAAGTCAATATAAAACTCAGTAAATGTTAATTTAAATCAGTTTCGAGTTAATTTGAAATGGGGTCACCTAATAGCTTGGAAAGCTCCCAGAAATTCTTATTTTTTTATATTTCAAGTTTGGCAGGTATGGTGTTTATTTATCCTTTACTTCTGCAACTTAAAAAAAAACTTAATGTTTTGAAAGTTAGTTCCTACTACTGCCATCATCAATAGTGCATATAAGGAACATTCCAGGCTTGACCTGTTCAACTTTTAACTTCAAACTAAAAGTATTTAATTTCCTTCCACTTGTGTGCACTTACTACGTAAACATTTTACTCCTCTCCTTTTTAAATACTTCATAACATATGGTTTTATTTTTCCTTTAATCATGTTAATAAAGTTAAATTCTCCTTTGTAAAATAGGTAATACTGGACCTTCACAAATGGAACATTTTAAAAATTCTTTATGAATGTGAATTTGCTATATAGAACAAACCTTTTTTTTTTGTTATTATTTTGGGATTTTAACACAACTATGTTAAACCGAAGAAAGTAAAAAAGTCATCAGTAGCATCTAGTTGTTTTGATAAAAATTGCACATTTTCTGGGTGCTAAAATTATTACTTTTGCTGATTTGCCATTCAGTTTTGATTTCTGAAAAGTTTTTGAATTTTCATATGTGACAATCTTGGTAATGACTTAGTTTCCATTTCAGTGGCATGGGAAAACATGTTCGAGCCACTGGAACTTCTGCATTCACTACATTCGCTGCAGAAGTGTAGTTACAGTAACTGAATAGCAATAATTATATTTTTTGCTTTTTCTATTAAAGTTTTCCATTTTTTGATATAGCAATTAGATTTGTTTATTATACTATATCATTTGTCTTTTAATTTTTTTACTTCTTTATAATGTATAGTTAAAATTTTTAGTTCAGTTTATCAAGGAATATTTCTTACCTAAATCTTTCTTTTCTAATGTATTTTTTAATGTGTTTCTTCTAATGTATTTTTACCTTTTCTTCTAATTTATTTTTTTATACAACAGTGATTAAAATTCAGGTTAAAACTCATATTATGAAATAGTTCAAAATAGCTGTCATTAATATTTTAAAAAATTGATATTATATATATAGTATAAGGATTGATGAGCTTCGTATAAGCATGGAGTGAATGTTAAAGACTCCTTTCCTCCCCTCATTTTGTAAGGAAACATTAGTGACTTTTGTCTGTGGAATCGTGTTTTTTTTTTTTTTCTTTTTCTTCTTTTTTTAACTATGGCTGTCACTAGGAAGTCTACTCAAGGCTATACAAAAATTACAATATGTAATAATTAGGTACATGGCATTAAATGTATGATGCTCTAAAGAGCTTTTTAAGAATTTCACTGTTATACTATCAGAAATAAGTTGTCAGGACAGAATGTTCGGTGCATATTCTTGGAAAACATCTTCGTGACAGCTTTAAGTCCTGATCTGGAACAGGGAGCTGAATGCAGCTATGTTCTGTGGTAGAATACTGTGAATAAGTGATAGAAGAACTACACTTCAGAGGGATTTAAAATCCTCTTTTATTAAACCACAATTATGTACAGCTACTTCCCAACTCGGGAGGGATACCGAAAATAATGACCGTCCTTGGGTCTAAACTGAACAATCAAATTTAATTTAAACTAAAGCTAATTAGAAATTAAGTAGTCGCTGCTCACAGAGCTATGAACGGGAGGTTGGCCTCTATGCTAAATGGTGTAGCAAGATTTAACTAATACTAACGCACTTAGAATTACTTCAATAAGTAAAAGCGCTATGGCTTAGAATTTAAATGCTAGCTGGTCAGGTGAATGTCGAATAGAGTAACAGTGGTCTGAGACTAATAGCTCTCTCACCCTGAGAGGTTCCTGCCTCTCGCTTAAGTAGAACTTGGCTCCACTTCAAATTAGCATAAAGCTGAAACATGCGCTTATTCTAACGGGAAGTTGAAATGAGAACAGATAGAAAAGGAAAATTAAAATAAAACTTTGTTAGTTTAACTAAAACCTTACAACGTTTTCAGACAAACTGTATACAGATATCTAGCAGAGATGATCCTTTGTGCCTGGTAACCAGCAGTATATATTCTTTTCAACAAATCTCATGAGAAAGCTTATCTTTTATGGAAGAAGGTGTACCATTTGTGGGCTTTAAGGTCAGTTGAGATTTCATTTGTCAGAATGATTTTCAACAAGTCTTTACTTGGGTAGAGCTTGGGACCTGCTATTGTTCTTCCAGTATAAGAAAAATTGACCACTTTTGATAGAATCCTTGTATGAAAATACATCATATGAATGGCTGCACCTCACTGCATGCCTTTGATGTAGGCATTGTGAATGTAGAGTGTTATAGATGATATGAGGTTATTGAACCTTAATATGTGTCTTTTCTGGAAGGCTGTCAGAAAATATTTTTATGGGCAATGATGTGAAGCCATGTAGGGGTCAGACATTTTTGGAGGAAGACGATATTTGTCATATGTCAGCAAAGTCACCAAATATGAATCCCACTGAGCATGTTTAACCTCTAGGAACAGCTATTGCATTGTATCAGTATCCATCCAGGACACTTCAGTCATTAAAGTCCTCATTTTTAAAAGAACTGGATTTTCTTTTTTTTTTTTTTTTTTTTTTTTTTTCCAACAAGCTAATGATCACCAACGTCATTTACAGAATGAGGGTCTGTTACAAAACATGTAAAGTTGTGTGGAGTGGTCATACTCCTCATTAGCTGAGTTATTCTGCAAGTGTAAGGTGTCACGTTTTGGCAGTTTGGTATCTTAGTTGCGTATCACAAAACATGTATCTACTGCTTTTTTTTTGTGACTATTGACTATCTCATTATATTGAGCATCTGACCAAGTTTCATTAGGATAAATCAGTTATGTTTTGTGTTTGCAATCTTAATTTTGGATATCAATGTAGTTGCGGTATGTTTTAGTAAAGTATTTAACTGAATCACGAAAAGAAAATCTTGCCTTCATTTAAAAATTCTTTTAAAACGTAGTGTAGAAAATTCATTATTCATACTTGATGCAAATATTCAATTATTGCTCTTTCTATGTAATTATTTATTTATTTTTAAATTTAGCCTCCCCTCGAAAGTTTGGCAACTGTAGAAGAAACTGTTGTTCGAGATAAAGCTGTAGAATCTCTCAGAAACATATCTCAACAACACAGTGCTGCAGATTTAGAACAGTACTTTGTTCCTCTTGTAAAGAGATTAGCTTCAGGTAAATTATATGCATAAGTAGAAAAGTGTTCTGTGCATTTTTAAAATAGTTCACTTTATAGGTCTTTGTATGTTTCTATATCTTTTATCTGACTATGTTTACATTGTCAAATTTCTTAATAACATATAAATCTAGCTTTCAGCATCACTGTTGTTACTTCTAGAAATTTATTTTTAATTTGCTATAAATTTTAAATGAAAATATTTTCACCCGAAACAGAATTTGAGTTATTAAAGTTGTATTCAATTTTTATTTCATATATCTGAAGAAAGGGTATAAATGATATATTAAATGTATATTGTACGGTGAATGTTCAGTTTGGAAATGATTATAATTCCGTTTTTTTATTATATGCAGATTTTATTCTAGTATTCTCCTCATGTAAAAATTAATGACTTCATTGTGGAAATATTTAGATTAATCATATTTAAGTTTGTTTTGAGTTATGATCTTATTCTGTATGTCAGAATTTTCAGATATAATGGAAGATAACATATTTATAAACTGCATGTGTTGTGAAAATAACAGACATTTTTGAAATAAAAGGGTATCTACATTTTTCTTGTAATTTAATCAATTACACATAGACATTCTAACACAAAACTGGAAAGGATGGTACTATGCAAGTAAATACTTGAATTTTTTACGTATTATAGGCCAAAATATGCAGACATTTGAAAATTTTAATCTTTTTATAATTGAGTATTTGCTGGTTTGGTAAATATGAGAAACAAAAATGTATTTGCTTGCATTTTATTTTTCTGTGTTTTAAAAATAATTTATATAGAATATTTGTGTTTATATGCATACTTAGTATATTGCAATGAAATTTAATTTAAATTTGTTTTAAGGTGACTGGTTTACCTCAAGAACATCTGCATGTGGTTTATTCGGTGTATGTTATGCAAGACTGTCTCCTCAATTAAAAGCTGAATTGCGCAAGTAAGTTATAGTAGTGGAAACAATTAAGCCTTACTTTTTGATTGCTTGTAACTAATTTTGTTAGGAAGATTCATCTTTAGAATGGCACATTATTTTAGAGAAATGTTGTAAATATTTTGAGAAAATATTATCTAGGCTTCTTTTAAGAAACAGAAACACTATCTATATTCTGCTTTGCCCAAAATAAGTAAAATAAAAATAAATATGCTTCTACTGCTGCAGTGCTATTTATGGAGCAAAATAAATAAATAAAAAAAAGGGGGGAAATAACGACAACTTAGAACTTAATATTTTTGGAAGGACAGGATTGGAATTATTTATTACAGTTGATTAATTTTTGTAAATTTTCAATTCATTCTTTGAAAAACACTTTTTTAATTATTTTAACTAGAAAGAAATTGAAAATGAGTAAGAAACCATTGATAGTGAAGCTCAAATATATGTTAATTTGACACAAGTTTTGTCAAGGGGGGGGGTGGAAAGTGAAACTCGGATAGTGTTACAATGTATTTTAAACGACTGTTTTTCTAAAAAAAATTTTATCGGATATAACATCAAATCATGAAAGTTTATAACTTCGGAAAGTAGATTATTCTTATTTCATGTATTAAGATTTTTTGAATAATGATTTCTGTTTAATATTAACATGACGGCTTAATTTCAACTTTTTGGTATTAATAACATAAATTGAAATTCAGCCATCCAAGCTGACTCTTATTGTTCATTATGTGATAAAACATTTCAATATATCAATTTAAAACAACATGCCATTGAAAGAGTAGCAACTATAAGTAATCTGTTTTGTTACTAATCTTGTCTAATTATTTTTGATTTTTTTTTTTCCAATGTAGCTTGCATATTTACATACAATATTTTTTTCTTATTAGTCACTTTCGAAACCTTTGCCAAGATGATACGCCTATGGTTCGCCGAGCTGCTGCTAGCAAATTGGGAGAATTTGCTTATGTGGTAGAGTTAGATTATGTCAAATCAGATTTGATTCCAATGTGGGCAAATTTAGCTCAAGATGAACAGGTTAGTCTTACAACCTTACATTATTATCGTAAATAGTTTACTGTATTAATAATGCTGTTTGTTTGCTTCATAAATTGAGTTCAGTTCTGTGAAAGTTATTTTGATGGGCTTTTGTTTTTTATTTTATAGGATTCAGTTCGCTTGCTTGCTGTAGAAGCTTGTGTTTCTATATCAGAACTACTTCCACAAGATGATATTGAACAGTTTGTAATGCCTATTCTTCGTCAAGCAGCGGAGGACAAATCCTGGCGAGTCCGATATATGGTTGCTGATAAATTTAATGAGGTATGCTAAAATGAATAAAATTTAGTACACATGCATACTTTTCTAATCATTATATATTTTTTTATTACTATGTTGTAATTAAAATTGGCTTGATCAGCTTTATTCAGGCATTGAGACCAGCTTGGTAATATTGAAGTTCGAGCTAAATTCGGTATTTTGATAAATATCATCAAATATATTTTGACTATGATTGAACGATAATAATAATGCTTGTTGTGTGTTTAAGTTGTTAGTATACTGGAAAATTCACAGTCCTAGTGCTGTTAACCTTAGTTTTGCTGACTTCATCATTATCTCTTTTTTATTGAGTTTTCTCATTTTGAAGAAAAGAGCTTATAATTTTGCAAACAAGTATTATTTCTTCCTCCCCTTCAAAGTAGGAGTATAAATAACAGCAGTATTCTCTTCAGGTTGCATATGAACAAACTTCAGTATGAGGGCATTGTTTGTTTCACTCACACACACAGTTTTGAATGTATTTATAGGTTGAAGAATGTGAAGTGTTAAAGTAAGTAGAGATGTTTTCCAAATTAAAAGTATGTGAATAAATTGAAGTTTATGTTGCATATAGAAATAATAGTCTGAATTAACCACATCAGAGCTTAATATAATAGGTGACGTTAAGTTATAGTAGGGTCTGATGTTGATATATTCTAGCAACCCTGACATCTAGAATTATGATAATGGTTCAGTCATTTATGTAAGTGAATTAGTTTTGGGCAGCAAGAGAACTAGCCAGAGGTAGGAACATGCTGAAAACATGGTAATCATTATAAAATTAGAATTTGGTTATTATTTTGTCATCTATTTAAAGCTGAGAATTGACTATGCCTAGACCAATGAGAATTTGAATATTACATTAGAAAATAGATCAAATATCTAGAAAATAAATCATTACTGCTGTTGAAATGTAGATGAGGATGGAAAAGCCAGAACTGAAATAATAGTGCAGTGAATGAAGTCCTCTGTTATTTAGTGATCAAAAGTGTTAGCTTCTGAGCTTTAAATAGATGACAAAATAATAACCAAATTCTAATTTTATAATGATTACCATGTTTTCAGCATGTTCCTACCTCTCGCTAATTCTTTTGCTGCCCAATACTAATTCACTTACATAAGTATTTCATAAGTTCAAAAGTATTTTTGCATTGTACACTTCTTAAGCTATAAACTGTTAGTGATAATACTGCCAACATTTTTTGAATCATTATCTTCTCTGTACTCTTTGGAAAAGTGTTAGAATTTCTGAACATGTGAGCGTATCATCATTTGCAATAACAGTCTTGTGTTGATGACCGTGTAGGAGATATGACCATTATAGTTTAGAGAGGCTCAGGCATGTACCATATTACTTGGATGTGAAATTATGACTGACCTCTTCCTAAAGCTAAAAAAAAAAAAAAACCCTGAGGGAAGAATGTCTTCATACAAAGTAAGAAATCTTTTGAATTATAGGGGATCTTATATAGAGAAACCCAAAAACTAATGTATTGTTAATGTTTATATGTTTTCCAAATGTGGGTTAGAAACTTGTATATATTTATGTATATGGAAAAGATTACACTAAAGGCTTATGTAATTATGTTTTGTAAGTAATTTTTTTATATATACTAGTAGGTAATCATTTTTTATTTTATTCAATGTTACCTATTTATTACTGTGAGAGTCTTTTACTGTTTGCATGATTGAATGAGAATGGTTATATCCCTATAAATCAAAAATGTGAAATTACATAATATTAAGTGACTTTTTACATGTTGACATTGCAGAGATTATTTTCTTGTTAATAGAATGATAATTTATTTGTTTTTGTTACAGATCCAAAAAGCAGTTGGCCCAGAAATTACAAAAACAGATTTAGTGCCTGCCTTTCAAAATTTGTTGAAAGACTGTGAAGCAGAAGTGCGTGCAGCTGCAGCTCACAAAGTAAAAGGTTAGAAATTGGTCTATTTTATCATTATTATTATTATTTTGATACTGTTGTTATATATATAGTAAATGTGTGTTGCACATTTCTTTTTTAGACTTTTGTCAGAATTTGCCAACAGATATTCAAGAACAAGTCATTATGAGTAATATTCTTCCATGCATTAAAGAATTAGTTGCAGATGCCAATCAACACGTGAAGTCAGCTTTAGCATCAGTTATTATGGGGTTGTCGCCAATTTTAGGGAAACAAAAGTAAATTTTTATTTTGTCACCATTTTTAATAGACTTTTTGATGTTTTAAAATAATTTTATGTATTGGGATTTTGATATGAGATATAACATGTTTTTTAAAATATATTTCTTTTACTTTTAAAGCTCAAGCTAAGTTATATCATATGAATTAATTTTTGTTCTTTATTAAATACTTCTTATAGGCATTACTTGAAAATAACTAGGATCATTTGAAAATCATGAATGGTGTAAATATTTGTGGACTTTTCTGCTAAGTCCAAAAAGCAGTTGGCGTTTTGCAGAAGAATTATGTCAAAAACACTTTGTTTTAAACTCTTAATAATCCAAAAATCTCAAAAGTATGAAGAACACAAAGTTAGCATAGTTAATGGTTAACACATTAGTACACAATCATTCATCACATAATAATATAATCCAAAATACACCATACCAGATAATTGTTGCTAGCACAACCCGCAAGGGGCAGCCTGTTGAACTTATAGGCCAAACACGAAATGGAACATTGTTCTTTTCTATACCAAACAGACTTCAGAAGAAAAAGCAGTTAAAACATGAAATATTTAAAATACTCAGAAATAAGTGTTGCACTTGTGGAATTGGTCTTCCTATATATTTTAGTTTACACCCCCCCTTTTTTTTCTTATTATATCGTCTGGGTATATATGTATGTAGTATTTTAATTGCGTAGGGGGAATCTAGTACTTTTTATTTCCAGTAGTTGACGTGTCTGTAAGCAGGGCTAAGTGGAAAGGCATACAGACAACAATAACAAAACTGAGTTTTGCCTAATGACCAATCTTTATTTTCACAAATATCAAATCATCTTGGTAGCCATTTATTCAATCATAAGTTAAATATGATACTTTTTATTTATATTGTTTTTTAAAGTCAGACATATGCATCTCAGACTGGGAAGCAAAGCGGAACGAATGTTGGCCTGGCGGAAGCAATGAAAAGGAATGAATGACGTAATTGATTGCAAAGCCGTATTGATACTAGATAGGTGCACAAATACAGCTAAGCTGCTATTGGTTAATTTTAGGTTACTATGTAATGTGGAAAGTTCTTGAATTTGGAAGAATAGATGAACTATGGGGTTAGAACACCAAATTTAGAATAGTTAATTTTGAGGTCGCCAATCGTTTCTTAGAGGATCCATCATAGTTTATATATCTTAAATATTCTCCTCCCCCTTCAAAAGAAAGGTTGGGAGAGCATAGTTTAAGAAAAAAGCATTAGTGTATTAGCGAGAAAGTTTATCATATGAGGAAGCATCAAGGATATAGCTTGCAAGTTTTCCTATGCCCCAACATTGTTCATGACCTTTCTCATACATAGATTATGAAGTATTTAAGGTATAATAAAATACGATGGCTCCTCTAAGAAGCAGTCGAATTTGGTTTTCTCCCCCCTTCCAAGTTCATCTGTTCTCCCAAATTCAAGATCTTTCCATGTTGCATAACAACCTAAAATTAACCAATAACAGCTTAGCTGTACTTGTGCAACTAGCTAGTATAAATACTGCTTTGCAAGCAACTATGTCATTCATTCCTTTTCCTAGCTTCCACCATGCCAACATCCATTCTGCTTTGCTTCCTAGTCTGAGATGCCTATGTCTTTAAAAACCAATGTAAATGAAAAGTATTGTATTTAACCATGATTGAATAAATGTACAAACCTGAAATGTTGCATCCATCATTCCAAAATAGAATTTATGCATTTTCAAAATAATTAATGATATACAAACTATGAAGCAATCTATTTTGCTGGATTTGTGTGCATTTAGGGATAAAAATATTTGTAGTTAGTTATTTATTAGTGATATTCAAAAGGTTATAACTATATTTGTTACAACATAATCATTTTGATTTCCTCTCTTCATTTAATTTTTGTAAATTAATTTAAGCTGATAGCACATTATTGCACTCATTAACTGTATCAGTTGGCTTCACATTTAAAATGCAGGAAAATCTGTGGTGACAGTCTTCTCCATAGGATGGCTCCATCTGAAAGTGACCAATATTTTTCAGAATATAAATAAACACTAGTACTGTATTTCACCTCTGTAAGATGACCACATTCACTGTCAGTGGCTGGTCATCTTAAAGAAGAATCTTAATTTTTCTTAATGAAAACTGCGGCATGCCACTGATATATATATATATATTCTTTTTCTATAAAGTTGAAATTCTTTTGAACATTTTTAAAAATTTAAGGCTTGTAAATAATAATTAAAAACCAAAATTTATCCCCAAAACACATCTAACTGAAAGCAGAACTAAATTTCAAAATGAGAATACTAAATCTAGAATGGGGGGGGAGGGGAAACATACAGAGCATGAAAAATACAAGCTATAACTTCTTGCAAAATAATATGAGGGAACAAAATTTGTATAAAAAAATGCACGCTGTTGTTTGAACATTAATTAATCAGTTGAAACTTGATACAAGTAATGAAGTTTTAAAAAGCTGCTAGAAACCAAATTATGTCAATATGGCAGCATTCAAGCAAACAGTGATGTTTTGCAAAACTAAAAATATCTTAATTACAAATTTGATTTACAAAATTAGGACTGGAACAATGTTGTCAGGTTTAAAAATACCTCTTAATGTTGGTCAAAATAAAAATACATGCATTGAAGGACACTTGTCAGTATTTGAACTTTATGTGAAATAATCCAAATAAACTACTTTAAAGAAGTAAGTGAGCACGTGATAGAAGCAAGAACTAAGAAAGAAGGCAATTTTTGTATTTTAACCTGCTACTATATCTCACATCCCCTCCAAGTGGAGATATTTCTTATAGAAAGCATTCCTTAGCCTTTATATACTTTCCCGTGTTCAAATATCTTAACCCTTCAAATAAACGAAGTAAGTGTTTGCCAAGTCATAAAGCAGAAGTACTTAATTGTGTAGTGTAGTTGATTTAAGCAAAATGTTGTGATGACTGTGTGAATGTACTGATTTAATTACTGGTGATTACAAAGATGTAATTTTTTATTATGAATAAAGTTTAGAAAAAATGCATTGAATAGGAAATGAAAGGTGTATGTTCTTAAACAATGAGAAAAGCCTGAAGATTGTTGAAATTGTAGGTTGTTAAAATTAATAATAATATAATATGGTTTTTAAATTTAAATACTGTAAAGGCCCTTATTTTTGTGAAAATGAATATATCGGTGATTTCGCGAGCTGAAAATTTTGCGAATTTTATATGAACACAACTGAAAATTGAAAAATTCCAGAAGTACATCTTTTGCATAAAGCATTTTCAGAAACTTACTTTTGTCCAAAAAGTTCGTCTCTCCCCTCCCCCCCCCCAATCGCTCTTAAAACAACCCATGGTGCTTTTCGACTTTGACCTTGGCACAACGTGCGCTTTCCCCTCCCCCTTTTGCACCGAAAGTGTAAAATCACGCCACCCCTTCGCTTTTCTTGGAATCGGATCATCCATGCCCAACACCTGCTTGAACAAGTTGTTTCTAGCAGGAGCTCCGTGATGGAGGAATACGTCACCAAATGTTCTGACGAGACGAGAGATAGAAAATTGAGAAGAGAACGTGTTATTAGTGCCGTAAAAAAATGTGGAAATACTTGTACAAGTTGATGGACAAGGGAGAGAAAATTCCTGTAGGAGCTCCAGCGGTAGCAGGGCTTCCGGATGCGAGAAACGCTAAGTCGTTTGTTGAATCAAAAGAAATAATATCCGCTAATACTGAGGTTTCTACTGCTTTGAAAGCAAAACGTGGGCGGTATGTAGTATATGACGAAGTGCTGAGGTCCAAAATGGGCCGATATGCTACTATGAACGAAAATTCTGCAGTAGTGAAACATTTCACCTTTGAAATGGGAAGGCCAGTGAGTGAATCAACCATTCGCAGCATAAAGAAACAGTACATTCAAGCATCTAAACAAGCTAAAGCTGATGTAACAACTTTACCGCGCGGTAGTCACGGTCGCCCCTTAAAACTTTGTGATTTCGATGCAAGCGTTCAAACATATATACATAAATTGCAGATTGCTGGTGGAATAGTGAACCGCGAGTGAATCAACCATTCGCAGCATAAAGAAACAGTACATTCAAGCATCTAAACAAGCTAAAGCTGATGTAACAACTTTACCGCGCGGTAGTCACGGTCGCCCCTTAAAACTTTGTGATTTCGATGCAAGCGTTCAAACATATATACATAAATTGCAGATTGCTGGTGGAATAGTGAACCGCACTATTGTTATTGCAGCTGCAAAAGGAATTGTGAAATCACATGATCCATCTCTACTAAACACTTTCGATTTGAGCCCAAGATGGGCCAGAAGCCTGCTGGAAAGAATGAACTTCATCCGTAGAAAGGGAACCAAGGCTGCATGAAAACTGCCCCCAGACTTCCCAGCTATTTGCAACGAATTCATTAAGCGTGTTCGTATAGTGATCGACAAAAATGTTGTTCCCCGGAGATCTTCGGTAACTTTGATCAGACGCAAAGTTTGTGCATACATCTAATTACACATTGGAAGAACGTGGTTCAAAACAAGTGTTTGTAATCGGCATGGAAGATAAAAGAGAGATGACTGTTTTGTTAGTGTGTTCCCTTGTTGGAAGCTTACTTCCACCACAATTGTTATTCGCTGGAAAAACAACAAATTGTCATCCAAAGTTTACATTTCTCGCGGACTGGGACGTGTGCCACACCGATTTGCCCTGGAGTAATACTGACACAATGATTTGATACATCGAGAATATTCTTGTACCTTATTACAACAAGAAGAGAGAGCTTCTTGGGCTAGTTCCAGAACAACCTGGTGTAATATTGTTCGACATTTTTAAGGCACGCCAAGATCCTCTTTTTCTGACTGAACTAGAGAAGAGGAATGTTATTCCAGTTTTTGTGCCCGCTTCCTGCACAGGAGAGCTTCAACCTTTGGACTTAACTGTAAATGGCGAGTTCAAGTGTTTGCTCAAGAATGAGTTTATTGAGTCGTATTCTAATGATCTTCAATTTCTAGAGGAAAAAGAATCTGTGGACTTGCGAATATCACGACTAAAACCGATTCACGCTTCTTGGCTTGTGCTCGTATTTAACGGTATTGAAGCCAAATATGAGATAATTTTGAATGGCTTCAAAGAAGCTGTTATAAATAGTGTTTTAAGTGAATGAGCTGCCTTGTATTTTATTGTTTTATATTCGAGAAATATAGTTGTATATTATTCAAAAAATAGTTATAAGAAAGAAAGTTGTCAAGAAAAAGCTTGTAACTGTGCAATAAATCATTCAATTTTGGGTAAGTGAAAAATTTCTGATTTATTATTATTATTATTTGAGGCAGGGAAAAAAAAATATTTCACGAGGCTTAAATTTTCTCGATTACGACGGGCTCGCGAAAATAAGGGCCTTTACAGTAATGAAGTAAATGTGCAAGTGGTAGAAGTAAAAGTGAGGAAATGAAGTAAATGATTAAAAAGTTGAAAATCATCACTTAAGAGGGTATTAAAAGGATTTTGAAATAAATAGACCCATTTGTTAGTAAAATAAATAATAGATTGTGGTGCATAGTTACAATGCATGTATGAAAATTTTTAGAAATGATATAGGTATTTTTCTATTTTGTTGGTTTGGTTAATGGTAATGGTAGCTTTTTTTTTATTTGACAGTTTTGAAATTAAAATAGCTTTTATCAGAAAATTTGATATTTTTGTGTATTGCAGAGCTATCAAATCATAGATGAAAATAGCTGAATAATCAATACTGTAGCTATAATTCTTTTTTTAAGACACTGGGGTTAAATATTTCAATTTAATTTAATTTAATCTTCATTTTAGGTAAACTGAAATTTTTGGTTCTTTAAAGTTTTGCATAAAAGTATATTCTTCCTCAATAAATAAATAAAGGTTGTATATGGTTCTTGAAAGCTCTGTAATGGATGTCCCATTAATTCACATGTAATATTGTTGAGCTTTTGTGCGTTGAAGTGCATGGAAGAGATGGGAATTCCAGTTTTCACAAGTCATTAATTTTACCAACTCGGGAGAGATACTATGCATCAGCATAAATTTGCTGAATATTTCATTTCATTTAGAGATAGTGACATAACATCATTGCAATTAATACTTCTGACAGTGTTAATGGTTTATTGAAATGTTTATAAAAAAATTATGATTTGCTTTAGCTAATATTATTCTTTTTCCTTTAATAATAAAATAAAGTACTCTGCAAGAAAATTCTGTTAAATGTAGATTAAAAAATTAAGTTGCCATGAATTTTTTCAATGTTGTGAATTTATTTTTCAGCACTGTAGAACACCTACTTCCTCTCTTTCTGTCACAGTTAAAAGACGAGTGTCCAGATGTGCGGTTAAATATAATTTCCAATCTTGACTGTGTTAATGAAGTAATAGGCATAACACAGCTTTCACAGTCTCTTTTGCCTGCTATAGTAGAACTAGCTGAAGACAGTAAATGGAGGGTGCGATTAGCTATAATTGAATACATGCCTCTCCTAGCAGGACAGCTGGTAAGTTTATATTTTCTATTAAAATTTATTAATGATTAATGATATGTATATATCTGGTTGTAACAAAAGTTTTCTGCCAGAAAACATTCTTAATAAAGCTAGGGGGAATTAAAGTAGTACCTTTAGTGCGGGTAGTAATCACCACCCAAATCTATGATTTTCTGCCAACGGTAGTTTTTCTTAGGCCTTAAAACTTGGTGACCTCAAATCCAAAAACAGATCGACCTCATTTTGGATATCCTGTGTAGAATGGAAGATAGCCCAGCAAGTTATAGTTGCAGGTGTGAAAAAAATGTGGAAGTCCAAAGGACTAATATCTGAGTTATATGGTGGGTACTGTAAAAGATCCCATTCGAGTCCGGCCAGTGAATGGAGACACATTTGGTCTTGTGCATTATCTTAATGGAACATTAGCTTTTTGTGGTAGAACTCAGTTCCATGTTTTTCCCTGATCGCAACATCAACATGTATTACAGTCTCACTGCACACCTTACTGTTGAGGGTTTTACCTTTTCCCTGATACTCTTTGTGGATAATAACCACGGTAATCCCACCAGGGTCAAAGCATGATCTGTGTTGTTGAAGTAAATCCGCTTTTCATCACAAGTGACAATCCGGTCCAGAATTTTGTCCTTTCTTTCATATTCGAGCAGATTAGTGCAGACCCGAACACTTCTGTCTGTGTCTGCCTGAGTCAGCTCATGTGGTACCCACCGATTGAACTTGTCCGTCAAGTTTATGCGATGCATACATAGTGCATCTGATGGACATGGCTCTAACCCCTAACTCCTTAGCAAGCTCTTGAATGTTTGTATACTGATCTTCCAGAAGTTCTCTCACAGGGCCTCATCAACATCAGTATGCCAGCCAGAATGCTCTGGTTCTTGAATGCCATAGTCCTTGTTTTTGCACTTTTGATACCAAACTTCACATATCCTGTGATACAGCATTAGTACCTAAAACTGTATATATGATTGTGACATTTTGCAATAGAAGTGGAAGTAAATGTTGGTTCTAATCTGGTAGCATGCTAGTTCCATTTCAGACACTTTGTACGATAACAATAGTGTTTTACAAATATCAGAACACAGTGTTCTAAAGCAAGTCTCTTCCAAATGCCAAAAATTGTTTGACAAAATATGATTAAACATGGCAACTGTTTGCAGACTATTTTTGCAATGGCAGGAAACTTTTGTTAAAACCCGATATACAGGGTGGCCATAATTAAACTGACAGTGCTCACAGTGTTCTGTAGCGTGACCTGTTTGCGAGAATGATGCCACATTTTGCAGGAAGATTAAACAAGACGGGGGACGAAGGATTCTGCGTAAAAACAAATTAGTTCCAAAAGTTACCGCTAGGGGAATATTTGGCGCTGTGTAATAGAAAATATTGTTAACAAATGCAAATCAATACGGAAATTACCTTTTATTTTGCATTCAAATGAGGTTCAATGTGGCTGCTGTTGTTTTGGACCACATATTGCATTCTGTGCACAGTATGCACAACAGCAGAAAGTAGCATGTCTGCAGCAATCTCCCGTACAGTCCATGATATGTTATCCTTCAACGTAGCCAGGTCCTGGACCACTCCTTGATAGACTTTGGACTTAAGGTAACCACGTAGCCAGGAATCGCATGGGGTAAGATCAGGCGACCGAGGTGGCCATGCAGTTGGAAAGTAGCGGCTAATGACTTCTTCTGTTGTGAATTTCTGTTGTACCCGTATAGAAATGTGTGGAGGGGCTCCATCTTGCATGAAAATCATTTCCCCCAGGCATTGTCTTTGCTGAAGTGCCGGAATGACAAAGCTGTTCAACATGTGGCGATATTTCTCTCCGGTAACAGAACAGGTTTCCGGTCCTGTCGGGGTAATGTTCTCATAGAAGGATGGACCTATGATAAATTCCGCTGTGAACCCACACCAAAGGCTGCAAGTGGTGATTTGTCATCACAAATTCGGCAGTTCTGGGTATTCACAGTTCCATTCAGTTAAAAGTGGGCCTCGTCTCCCCATAAGATTTTCCACGGCCAAGCAGCATCCACCTCCATTCTGGCAAGAAAGGTGAGAGCAAAAGTCAATCGCATATCATGGTCGGGGTACAGTGACTCCTGTACACGGCTGATCTTGTACGGATAGAAGTTGATAATCGTTTGTAAGATTTTCCATACCGTACTGTAAGGAATATCCATATTCCGAGCTACTCCATGAGTGCTAGAGGTGGCAGCAATATTGTCTGGCCCTCTGTCAACAATCGTCGTGGCAACTTCTTCGATTGTATCCTGTGGTACAGGTTTTCGTCCTCTGCCTGACTGAACATTCAGAGAACCTGTTTTCTCAAACGTCGCAACCATTGCTTTTAGCCCATTAACTGACACAGGACCATTACCTTTAAGCAATTTTTTGTGGGTTTAAAAGCACGAAGAGCGGCTGACACGTTGCACTGGTTGAGGTAAAAGAATTTGACCAGTAACGCACACTCGACTAAAGAAAGAGACATTGCACATAAACTTTGAATCCGATTTATTCGAAATGTAGCACATTGCCTTTTAAAACCCAAGCAGCTGGCACTGTGCCAATGGATGTAATGTGAAATTTGAGTAAAGAACTTCTTCTGCTCAGCATACATGATATTGCAGATCACGAGACTTTATTGGTGTTTATGTAGATTTTACGCTTTTTTAAAAGTGTTGCCATATTGCTCTTGAACTAAATCAGAAAAAGTGCATAATAAAAGGTAATTTTATTCCGTATTAATTTGCATTTGTTAACACTCTGTTTTCTATTACACTGCGCCAAATATTCCCCTAGCGGTGACTTTTGGAACTAATTTGTTTTTACGCGGAATCCTTCGTCCCGTCTTGTTTAATCTTCCTACAAAATGTGACGTCATTCTCGCAAATAGATCGCGCTGCAGAACACTGTGAGCACTGTCAGTTTAATTATGGCCGCCCGGTATATATAGATATAAAATGTATTTTAGTGAATATGGAATGCAGCATTTAGCATTTTTAATAATTAGATACAAATAATTTTCTAAATGTGCCATTTGTGCTTGAAAACAAAATTGGGCATTAGCCAAGAGATGCACAAGATCACCAATGATAATGTCCAGTTAATGGAAAAGTACCAAAAATTTGTGGTGGGATTTGTTTCCTTTTTTATAATTTAAAAATTTTAATGATCCATTTATGATTATTAACTTATAGCAAACAAATTATAGAGCTTCTGTTGTATCTGGATGTTGTTATGAATCGTGCCTTGATTTTTTTTTTTTTCTGGGTGAACTTACTTTTGATGAACAATAAAGAGTAATATTCACATTTTTTAATATGAAAGTGATTAATAAGCATTTATAGATTTTAGTATAAACTAATAAGAATGCGTGCACTATGTGAGATAAGGAGAGAGAATTTTTATTTTAAAGTTTTCTTTAATATGATGAATGTTTTGTTTAATGTTTTAAGAGTTGAGAAATATTTAACTCAGTAGAAGCATTTATGTTCGTAAATCTTTTTCTGCATTTAACTTGCTCCAGCATTTAATTTTAAATGAAAGTATGTAGAAAAAAATTAAGTTCAGCAAAAATAAGTTAAAAAACAAGAGATTATTTTGATTGTTCTTTTGATGCTGTACTAAAATTCATAAACTGGTGGGTTTTCTTATCTCTAATGTAACCTGGACAATTAGTTCATCATACCATATATAAAAAAGAATTCTGTCAGAAAGTATGTTGTGTATTTTTGAAAATATATAATTGTATCTAAACTTTTCTAATGTTTTATTTTTTGCATTTGCATAATTATTGATCGAATTAGATTTCTAATTGTAAAGTTGTGTGCATGTTTATAAGATACTAAGATGTTTTAGTATATATAAATAAGAATGTTATTACAAATTGGATTTTCTAATAATTTTGCATTGTAACTAAAATGTTACTTTAATACATTAATTTTACTATCTGTTTTGTATATGTAAATTTGTTTGCTACTCAGTTTTTTCTTATTTATATAAAACATGCATTTGTTATAGGGTGTTGAGTTTTTTGATGAAAAACTGAACACATTGTGTATGACTTGGCTTGTAGATCATGGTACGTATCTATACTATTATTCGTATAATTTTGTATTAATAGCAGTCGTAAATTAAGGTTGTTATTTTGCATGAAAATTCTCATTTTAATTTTCTTTTAAGTATTTGCCATCAGAGAAGCAGCAACACAGAACTTAAAGAAACTTGTTGAAAAGTTCGGCCCTGATTGGGCTACTAACACTGTTATACCAAAAGTATTAACAATGTCACAAGATCAGAACTATCTTCATCGTATGACATGTTTATTTTGTGTAAATGTAAGTATCTGATTTTTTAATTACTTCATGTAGTCATTATCATTCAAAACTTTTAAGTGTTTTGTTGCATAGTTAGGCCAGTTAAAGAAATTTGATATATTAGAGTATTTTTTAATCAAAGAATTTTTTGTATATTTGATTCATTAGAGTATATCAGATTTTACTTTTATGTTGTGATGAGTGCAGCTGATGAAGTTGGTATTTGTTTGTTTCCTTTTATAAAATTATTTTACCTAATTTCATTAATAAAATTGTTTTCATCACAACGCTCTAGTAAAAATATTTTAAATGTAAATAAGAGCTTGTAATAAAAAATATTCAAATGTTTATTTCTCTCTTTAAAAACATAAATAAAAAAAAAAAGTCAGTCGAGTAGCTAAAACCATTGAATACTGGTAGTTTAACCAAGGCTTTAAACCCAGGTGAACAGGCCTTCTTCTGCCTTCTGCTGAGCCAAATCTAATGATTCAGGTTTAGTTCAGATGTATTATAGAGTTCTGTTATTTGCTGTAGTTTAGTTTAGTGTTATTGTGTATTCCTGAATTATATGTATGACCATAAACTTAACATACTGGAATTATTTCTTTTCCCAAAATACTGAAATTTTGACATGCATGAATTGAATTAGAAATCATGAATATTGAAATATTGATGGCATTGATGGCAAAGGAGTCATGAAATATTAATAGTTCGCCCAAAACTATTCACAGTAATGAAACTGGCTGGCCTAGTAGTTTTCTTAAAATTCTATGTAAATAAAGTCATTCTTTCCTTATCTAATCTGTTTTATATTTCATTGAAGTAAATGCTTTTTTGTTATTGAATGCCCTCTGGTGGAAATGAAAATCTATATTTCATATTGTGAGCGTTTTTAAACATATGTATAAAACTGTATAAATAATAAAAATGCTTTTTTACATGTAAATATTTTGATGAAATTTGCATTCAAAACTGGTATCTGCTCTTTTTAGCTTTTGATTAGATGGTGTTTGAAAGTTTAAAAAGAATAGAAAAATGAAAAACTATTTTTATTTTTTTATCATTTAAAAATTATTTTTGTCTCTGAGATTATCTTCTCAATTTCTGTAAAAAATTTCCTGATTTTTTAGTAGGTTGGCGAATATAAGATAGTTTTCAGGCACGTACGGTATGCACATATATTATGTTTGGTGATATGCAGTATTCTGATACCTTTACATAGTTCTTTGGTTTAAAATTTAAAAAAAAAGTTGGTTTTTATCAATTTTGGTAATTTATCTTCCATTGTACATTATATCTGTATCTCTTCCCACCCTTCGTAAAAAAATTATTTTATCTTTTCGTAAAAAAATTATTTATATATGAATTAAAAATATTTCTATTGTTCATTGTGTAATTAAATGAGCAGCCTCCTTAATGTTTATTAATAGAAAGATCAATTAATAACTTAAATAAATAAATGACTGAAAATGGTAGATTGCGTGCTGCATGATTACTGTTATGTGTTTTACGTATGTAAAAATTTTTCTATTTTTTATTTTAATAAACATTCTTATTATGAAAATATTTTCATATTTGTATTTAGGAAAATTGGATTGTGTTGAATTTAACATTTCTTAGGCAAGTGTATGAAAAGTTGATGTTAAAGCTCTATGTATAATAATTGATCATTTTCTGTTGTTTGCTTGCCAAAATCAGCTCTTATTAACTTGCTTAAAGTTAGTGATGTGTGTATTGTAATTTGTAGACTTTTTAACCTTGCAAAAAAATCATTTTTTAAAAAATAAAGAAAATTGTAAAACTGACAGTGAAAGATTAATTACAATTTAGATATTAATTTTACATTGCATCATAGTGCAGCTGTTTAATTTAGATAGTCTTTGGAAGAGGGGATATTGTTTTGCAAAGTATTGAACATTATGAATTAATAATAATTTGCCTCCTATCTAATCCATGGAATTTTATAAGACATTTTAAAATTTTTTACAGTTAGAATTTTCTAGTAAATGTAGTGTGAATGTTTTTAGTTTTAGAAGCAGTATTTTATGTGTATTATGTATTACTGCATTATTTCTTTTTGCCTTCTTATTGTGTTTATATTGTAATAATGTTGAATTCTTAAACTTGATCTTTAAGTTCTTGTGGCAAATATTAAAAAACATATTACCAAGTAAGGTAAGAATTAATTCAGAGGAATTTGTGTGAAATAGAATTTAAAATTATTTTTGATAAAAATGTTCATTTATATACCATTTTTAGTGTAAAGTTTGATATATAACATAAACATTAATACATTTATGCCTTTGTTTCACATGCAAATTTGTAATAATAACTTTTCTCTTAAATTTCTTGTTTAGGTTTTAGCTGAAGCTTGTGGCCCAGAAATAACAGCAAAATATATGCTACCAACAGTGTTGGGATTGGCAAATGACAATGTTGCAAATGTTCGTTTTAATGTTGCAAAAACCTTACAAAGGATAGGTCCAGTTTTAGACAATGCGTAAGTTATTTAATATTTCATAGACTAAGTTAATTGATGTAGGAGGATAAATTTTAATGAGGTTTCAAAAAGACAAAATTCTCGAAACTTGCATATTAACCAGTACCTAGCAGTGCATCATCAGCCATCTAGTGACCCCTTTTGATATATTTTAGATTTAAGCATCAGACTGTTGAAACAGGCTTTTATTATTATTATTTCCAGCAGCTACTCTTTGAAAGTTGCATTCTGAATTGTATAGAATTATTATTCTATGCAGCTGGACTTTTACCTTCATGTGAACTCTACTTAATAAGAATGTTACTCCTTTCAAACCAATTACCATATCTTATTCTAACACTTTGTCAGTTATTGTTGACTTTACAATTTCATTGTATATCTTCTGTCTTATACAGTTTCACAGTGTGAGAATTGGAATGGTCACAGTCCTTGGAAAATGCCATATGCTTGAAAATAATATCTGGTTGTAATGAAATTTTTCTGCCAAAAAATGTTATTAATAAAGTTGGGGGGAAAAACATTAGAGCAGTATCTAAGTGCGGGGGTAGTAATCGCCTCCCAAATGTATTATTTTATGCCAATATTTTGGCAATTTTCCAAAGCCACATCAAGCATCTCGTTGTAACAAAATTTTTCTGCCAGGAAACGTTCTTAATAAAAGAAAAAAAAAAGTTGTACCTTTAGTGCGGGTAGTAATAACTACCAAAATATGTGATTTTCCGCCAACGTTTTGTTTGGTCCAGAAACTTATTGGCAGCGAGTCTAAAAACAGATATACCTCTTTTTGGACGTTCTGTGCAAAATGGAAGATAGCACCAGAAGATGTAGCTGCAGGCATGAAAAAATGTAGAAGTCGGGAGAAGCAATGTCGGGGCTATATGGTGGGTATGGCAAAAGATCCCATTTCAGTCCAGCTGGTGAATGGAGACACATGTGGTCTTGCATTATCTTGATGGAACATTACCTTTTTGCATCGAAATTCAGCTCGATGTTTTTCCTTGATAGCAGGGTCAACGCGTACTATCATCGTGCTATATACCTTACTGTCAAGGGTTTTACCTTTTTCTAGATGCTCTTTGGGGCAATACCGAGGGCTGTGGACCCTGTAGTGAAAATGACCAACTCCGACTCCTGGAATTTTAAACTTAGACTCCCTCATATATATGCAAACATACATATGTGTGTTACAGTGCATTTCTTTTAAATATAAAAGAAGTAGATTAGCATTTATTATGAAATGGAAAAACTGGCATTAGTAATTTCTAAGAAACAGTATAGCTTTGGCAAGATCTTCATTGATAGAGAACCATAGATTTGATTTCATAAACTTCAGAGCTGAGAATAGTCTTTCCACACTAACTTAAGTAGCAGTTAGAGTTGTTACTATTAGGGCTACTTCTTTTAGCTTTTCAGGATAGATTTGTATTAAGTTCTAAAAGAGGTGTGTTACAACAGCGATCATATTTCTCTAATTCTTCAAGGCCTGTGTAGAAATATCTAAAGGTTCTCGGTTCTTTATTTTCATTTGCTTTGCCTTAGCCTTTTCAATACTATCCAGATATTTCTCAAAATTTAATTCATCATCGGAAGATGATGATATAGACTCAGTTGCAATGTCTGCAGTATGACTGTCCTGATTTGAATACTCCAGTTGTTCTGAGAATAATTTCATTCTTAGTGAAAGTTCATAGATGGCTTTCTTGGCCTTTTTAATTTGTTCATCATCCAAAAAAATTTGGTGTTTCGGATCTACATATATTGAAGCAAGATCTCATTGTCTAGCAAACTAGTTTCTCTTTTCCTTATTGTGGAAATGATTCGTTCTGCAATAAGCTCTTGCATTTAGAAAGAACAAACATCACATTCTCGCAGAAACAAGCACCCTGTTAATTCTTCAGATTGTGGTTTTTTTTTTTTTGTTGTTGTTGCTACATACGGTGTAGAGAGAAAAGTTTCCAATTCAGCAAGATCATTCCAGTCTTTTTGTTAGTGAAACATTAGGGTTATCAACATCATCTAAAAAAGTTCTTAATTCTAACAATCTCTATAATCAAATACATACTTCCCCAACTTGTCACTTGATCAAAAATTGCTCCTTTTCCTGCTTGCCTCCTAAGAATGGCATCAATTTTGGGAGTTCTTCCTGCTATTGCTGCTTGCCTAAATTTACCAATGAGATACGTAGCATGAAATTCCTTTAACAACAGTCTGCACACCACATTTTCTTGATTTGGCAGAATATTGATGCCTCTTCGGCAACATCATTTAATGCAGTGGTTCTCAAACTTTTTTGACCCATGGACTCCTTTTTATAGTCAAAACTTGGCCACGGACCCCCAAATGAAAAAGCTACATAAATGCATAGTGTAAAGATTACTACACATTTAAAAAAATAGGAAAAAATTTGTGGAAGAAGTATTTATTGAAATTAAAACTTTTGTTTGCCAGGCGTAAGTGGGTTCTTTTTTCATCGTGTAGTCGCTGGTGATGAAAAATGAATCCACTGTGATAACCCAAAGAAAAAGAAATCATGGTTGGCTGCCTAGCCATACTTTAGTATCAACAGCCAAGCCAAAAATCAACTTGATGTCATATGTAACGAGTTGTTCAAACTGAACAAAACTGTTATTGGAGCTCTCTACCGAACACAAGTGTTGAATCAAAGAAAAATGTGCCCACTACTACTTCAGACATGACAAAATTATTCTCCTGCATGATATTGCTAATCCACATGTTGTGCCGCCAGTCAGAACTTAAATCACTCAAGTGGGAAGTTTTTCCCCTCCCACTGTGTTCACCCAACATTACTCCTGATTATTACTGGTTTTGATTGATGACGCATGGCCTGTCTGAGAAACGCTTAACATCATATGAAGATACCAAAAATTGGGTTGATTTATGGACAGCCTCGCAAGGTGAAGCATTCTTCGGATGCGGTATCTGTGTATGCTACCAGAAAGATGGGAAAAAGTAGTGGCTAGTGATGACAATACTTTGAATGTACCATTCTTTCACAACAAATGCCCAGTTTTTGATTTTAAAAAATGGCAGTTATTTGTATTCACAATATGTATGTATGGAAAATGCATATGTTATGTTTTTAAATCATATATATATGGAAATATCTAAACATGATTTCAGGAAAATGTGCTGTGATGCAAAGTGAAAACCCCCTGGTTTCTCCCAAAAATTTTTATAAAATTCCGAAATAAAATTAGTACTCGCCAAAAAATATCCAAACACGGATTTATTTTATTTCATTTCATTGATAAAAAAAATATTAATAAGATCTTTCATAAAAAAAGATCGAAAATGATGAAAGGAAACGAATATTTCCAAAAGTAAACAGTGTATGATATTCTTTGAAACATGGATGTACAAAGTCCTGCATTACATTACTCAAGAATATAATGTGCTGCTTTTTTATTTTATTTTGCTTTGGTGATTGTTGAGTAAACTGTACATTGTCTGTTTTCTGTACTTTGATTTAAAGTAGGAAGGTTTCTCCCAGAAATTCTTAAAGTTTAAGAAATGTTTGGCTGAAGGATGCACAAAATATTCACCTCAATGCTAGCGAAACTCTAAGAGGAATGAATAAGACCTCTAAAACAGTAAGCCATATCGCCAAAATTAAAAAACAAAGTATTCTGAAGACCCAAAAAGCTCCCCCCCCCCATGTGTTTATATCAGCTGACTCAGTTAATAGCCAGCTCTGTTTATTTACGCATTACTCATCTTTGTGATTTTTCTTTTCATTCTGAAACAAAATACCAAAAATAAATATTGCAGCAAAATGAGTCAGCATTCTCCACTCTCAGTAAATTCCACCATAACAGACATAGGGCTATGTCTAGTGGGAAAAAAAATGCTACTTAAGTGTTCCACCTAAAATTTCATATGTTGTTACAAACTTCCTTAATTTAAATGTCAATTCATATGTGACACACCGGGTTATGAGGTAGTTGGTAGTCTGTTGATATGTGACATGCCCATTCCAAAAGGGTTAAATAAATAGTCTTCGACTGATGGTTTATAAACTTTTTTCTGTGCTTAGAAATTTGTCCACATAAAATTTTAAGAAAATTACAAAATTAAATAAAGTTAGTAAAAAAAATTTTAAAGCACATTGAATTAAATGTTAACATAAAAATAATTAAATAATCTGAATTTGTCATTATAAAACAAATTTAAATCAATCTGATATCCCTTTGAATTGCATTATTTTGCAGCATGAAAACGTTCTCGGTTTCTCCTAATTTTTGCATAAAAATCTCAGATTTCAAGGTTCATGGCTATCAACATAGTATTTAAAGAGACAGTGAGTGAATTGTTAATTAAAATTTACAGAAAGTCTGATTGTGTTAAGAAGTCACCTGCTGAAAACGACCCGTAAATGTGTTATAGATAGTAGAGAAAACTTGAACTGTTATGCTAAGATTCAGCTAAAAATAAAATTTATGAGGTACACGTATGAAAGAAAGAACTAACAAACTGTTGATGATATAATGTTGTGGATCAGTCATAGCAGCTGGTCCCAACACAGAATATCCTGCTTACTGTCAGAATAAAAAGTGTGTTGACATTTATTTACAGATTTCATGAAGGTCTAAGGTATCTGTAGCACAGTGTAACAGATGATAATATGATGCTATGTATTTATATATGTAACATAAAAATATGTTATGCAAACTTCTAGTCTTAATTATCACTAGCCCCTTTTATTCTTCATTTCAATTTGAGTGTTTCCCCTTTCTAACTTAAAAATAGTAACTATTTATAATATATCACTGTAAAATGGGTCATTTAAAATTAATCTGTATCATATGATCTTACACAATGCTGCAATGCACATGTATTTTAGCCAATCAGTGAATAAGATTTCAGTGAAAATCTAAACCTTTTAAGAACCAAAAACCTTTTGACAGGCTTTTTTCTGAACGCATTGCATTTTCCCGTTTGCTTGCTTTCAAGTAATACATAGTGGCTGTATCGTCTATTGTCTTGAAATGTAGTTAACTTCGAAAAAATGTGATACATTGTGCCCATAATGTGTGATGCGTGAATCAGAATATGCATCTAGAAAATTACCTTGTTCAGGAACAAAATTTGAATCTTTAGTTTGTCTCCAAGTTTCATCATTCAATCTGTGCAATAAACCTCTCCAACTTGGCCAAAACGTTTTATCAACAAAATTCAAGAAGTGTTTGCTTACCTTCACAGTCTAAAATCCAGTAATGAAATGTGACATCTCTACTACAGTTCATAGCAAATTCAGTATCAACTATTTTTCGGCTGTCTTTTCCATATTTAGAAATGGGAGAAAAAAATGTTTTCTCAGTATTCAAAGTAATTTAATGTTTTAAAAAATCAGAATTGCAGTGATTCTAGCACTTTCAATGTGTATTTGTACTTTCAGGTTTTTCAGGTGTGTGTTGCACCAGAAATTAATTTTTGTTTCAATTTTCATAAAGGATTACATTCATCAGTCGAAAACTTTAGACTATTGTTGAATGAATTTACTCATTTTCAGTCAAAATAAATAAATATGCTGTGGCCTCATTACAATTTACATGCAAAATTAGTTCTGAAATATGATTGCGCTCCTTTTTTTTTTAAGTGTTATTGTTGAAGTTATGAAAGTGTAATAATTCAGTATTTTTAAATGGTTTTGAATTTATAAATTTTATGAGTATTTTTAATGGTATTTTGTTATTATTTTTAATGTCATTATCATAATGTACATTAAAACTTTTTTACCGCCATGAAGTGGGTAATTTGATAATTCGTTAGTGTGATTACAAATGTTTTATACAATATAAAATTGCTAATAATTTATTGGTTTGCTTGCTTGTTTCCAACTAACATGTAACAGTTTAAATTGCTGTAATACCCATTGTCTTGGGATGTAATTAACTTCCAAAAATGTGATATTGGGTGCAGATTGTGCCCATAATGATGTTAGAATCAGGATATGCATCTTGAAAACTATCTTGTCAAGAATATTAAATTTATAGCATTGTTTATCTCCAAGTTTTGTCATTCTGTGTAGAAAACCTCTCATATCTGTTAAATATATATCAGGGCCATAGCTGTGGTTTTCAGCACCAGGGGACTACTGAAGATTTTATGCCGCCTTTTATGTACCAAGAATGGAAAATATTTTATTCTAAAATTTTGTAACATCAATTTGGCACCCCCTGGATACTGTGCTGCTGACATATATGTATGTGTGTGTGTTTGTGTAAGATTAAAAAAAAATATATATATATATATATATAATTTGAATTAGCAATAGCCCCCTAATGCTTAATGTTAATTTGTTTTGTTTGCATTCTCTATTCTAAAAACAATCTTTTTCTGCACTGTGTATTTTAAGATTAATCCATGTCTTATGATGTAAATGAAACTAAAACACACAGCCAGTAATAATTTTGCAGCAGTATTATTATCCAGTCAAGTGCATTGGGAACCAAAGCTGTCTCTCACTGAATTAAGATTTCATCCTTTACAAAAGTTACTTGCTTTCTGCACTTAATAGACTGCTGCGATGATGATTTGCAAATTGATGACGTAAACATAAGCGTTGTTGATGCATAGAGATAGTAAGTCATTGAAACTAATTGAATATGATGTATTTCTGGATAAATTCTTCAGAAATGCATTCTTGAGTTGTGCAGTGCGAAAAGTGCAATCTGTATGCCTGTTATTGATCAAATTTGTATTCTTTTGCATAATTATATCAATACAACTGATGAAAGAGAACTAAGCGATAGCAAGTTTGTAGACCACCAGTTGAGAGCGGGATTGTGACGTGTAAGTTTGTACATTGAAAATTTGGGGCTGAAGGATTTAGTTCAATTATGTTTCTATGAGTAATTATTAAATTCCTGTTTCCAAATTTGAAATCATTATTAGCTGAAACTGATGATGTATATGAGTAATTTATTATAAACAATTACTGTTCTTAGGACGGAAAAGCAAATGCTAACAACTTAGAAATCATTTTTAAATGTATTTTGTATATGCATCGGCTGTTAAAATGTTTTAAATTTTTATTTATTTATTTTTATTGTATATACTTAAACAATGGTTGCAGAAACAAATTAATTTTCTTACCATTTCTCCTTTGATTACTGTTTCTATTAAATCACATAAAATTTACTATAAGTATTCTTGCACTTGAAAAATTTATAAATACGTATCATTGCATGCTGATTAGCCTTTTATATCAGTATGATAAGTGTTTAGAAATGTCTTAAATATCCTCATTTTTTATTTTAAAGAAAAAAGGGATACAACTAGTAGCATTTTGTAAGAACCTGTGGTATTTTTATTGTCTACATGTTAATAATACAGATGTCAGCAGTTGAATTGCTGTTGTTTGCTGACAAATTACATTCTATTTCTGATGAAAAGCCGTTCTCTTCAAAATTTGCCATGAAACTGCTTGATAATTCGTCGGCATCTAAATATAGAAAATGTCTATTTTTGAAGTAATTTTTTTGCTGCAGCTTTATGCATCTTACAGATGGGAAAATGAATCTGTTATGTAACTGTTTATTACCTTGACTTTTCAAAGAGAAGATATCCTGTGATCAGCAGGTGACCGCCATACAATGCTGTATACTAGAAACTGAGCATAAATCATATTTTTATCCCCAGCAAAGTTATGAGGTAGAAAATATTGTTTAATTTCTCACTTATGTATTGTGTGTGGGAGTCTTCATATTTGAAGGTAATGAAAATGCTAAATGAGCTGTAAAAATGACTTTTGATAAAAAATTCGTTGGGAGATAGCAATAAATATGATTGTCATAATAATGAAGACAACAAATGATATAAATGAAAAAAAAGCATAATCTACTTTGAATTAATTTAAAGGCAAGTAAAATTTATAAAATTTATTACATGTGTAAGGGAAATTTTGAGCTTATAATACTATATGTGTGTGTATATATATATTTTCATGTTTTAACCTTGAATTTTTTAGGGCTTTAGAGAGTCAGGTGAAACCTTGCCTTGACAAATTGAACAATGACAATGATATGGATGTTAGATATTTTGCTTCTGAAGCTCTAGCAGGTAATTATTGCAGCACTGATCTTTTGAAGTCAAATTTTTTTTATAAAGATTGTTATAAAAATATTTATAATTTTATTTCGTTTACAGCATTAGGGGCTTAATCTTCTACTGTGTTGTCAACCAAGAAAAGAGGCTTTTATTTTACTTTAAGAAGTGGTTCGAGTCATCATTTACTTTCTTCGTATTAAATTAAAAACACATCCAACAGCAGATTTTACACTGTGCTAGTGCAGACAAGCTAATAATTGTGCAATAATTCATCATAATCTCCAGCCTAATTAACTATCATTGTGAAAAACATGATGAATTGTTGGCAAGTTGTTCATACTTAACATGGTATCGCTGTCCATGAAAGAAACTAATTTTAAGCCAGTTAAAGAAATAAACCTGATTATGCATTTTGCTTTTCTTTTTATTTACCTAAATAACTCCTTGAAAATGCTGACTTTAATATTTTGTCTTTGTTTTCTGGATTGTAATTAAAACATTTGAAATTTTTTTCAAGTAACTTCAGAAATATTTATTGGTGTCTCTCATATTTCTAACTATTGAAATTATTCAATATTCATAAAACTTCAAGTACCTTCTTCATCACTGTGTATTTAAGAATCAGACGTTTAGCAGTTACTCTATATTTGGTTGCTTGTATTGCATTGATTCATAACCAAGAATGAATTTTTTCATGCTTTTTGTTATAAGAAGTAAGTTATTAAATTATAATGTGCAAATAGCTTAAAAGGGTTAAAAAAAGGCTGTTAACTATTTTGTGTAGGACATGGTATACAGAAATTAATTTTCTTTTTTTCTCAGATTATGTTATAAAGGCTGCTTCGTTTCAAAAAAAGCTTATTCATCTTATGTAGCTTTTTTTCTCTCTGAATTTTTTTATTTGTGTGTGGTTGAAACTATTTTTTGTTAATGCTGATACATCAGTTGTTTATCTTCTGTATAGGTCATAGCATTAATTTATAAATAACGTACAAGCAACAAAAAGCTTGGAAATTATTTGTGGTCTTTGTAAGTAAATGCTCAGTGAAGACTGCAAATGTGGAAGTTTGTACTAGTGTGTTTTTGTGCATCACAAGAGCTACACATCCCACTGTATAGCTGGATACTTATTTATAGATCAGATTCATCTAGGAAATGCTGGACCATTTTAACCTGGATACACAAGTTGTGTAGTTCTACTTATTAACTAGATCTGCTTTCCCCTCTCTAGTTAAAATTCAGCAGAAAATATTCATAACCTTGACATCTGTGTTTATAAATTCATATTTCTGTATTGATTACTTTGCTTTTCTGTATATGTTGTGGAAGTATTAAAATTGAATTATTGACAAAGTGGTAATCATGTTTGTATGTGTTTCAAATTGTGTAGTAATTTTGTAGAGCATTTAAAAACTTACCTAGGTTGTCATTTGTAAATTATTATTAAGTCTTTGTTTCTGCACCATGCAAAATTTACTGTTTAGTAAATTTTTACTATGACAACTTACGATATACCAAATGAATAAATTGCTGCTTATGAACCTAAAGAACTTCAGCGAAAATTTAAGCACTTTTTAAGGTATAATAGCTTTAATTTTGGAATATTTTTGCTCACTGTGGAGTATTTAGCATTAAAGTTGTACAAGTAAATGGTATGTTTTTGTTTTTAATTTATCTTAGATGAATATTTTCATATATTGCTTAGAAACCTATCAAATTAAAAGTAATTTGCAAATGTAACTGATACAAACTTTGAAAATGTAAGTAAAGTTTTAAAGCTCCAGTTGAGGGGAGTAAAATTTGTCATTTTTGAATGTTGTTAATATTGTTGACAAATGCTGTGTTACATAAAAAACACTGCCATTCATGCTTGATGAGATGCAGTGCATTTTATAAATGCATAACATTATTCCCATTAATTAAAGTCCTGCATATATTTTTAAGCAACAATTTAATTACTACTTTGAAAAGTAAATGCTGTTATAAAGCTAAATGCTTAAAATATGTATAAGTATTTATATTATGGCTGCAGAAATGTGCTGCTAAGGACCAATGCATTAAAAGAAATAATGTAATACTCATTACAGATGCATTTGTGTTCAGTTATTTCATATTTTGTTGTCAGTATATACTCTGAGAGTAGCTATTCGTAGTAGAAACAAATATTGATTGTTAATGGCATTTACTATTTTTTTTACTTGTGTGTATATAAACATATACACACAATCACACACATACTGATGTTATTCAATAGGAAAAGTATTTTAAGAGCTTTCATTAAAAATGTAGCTTTTAAACTATGCTCAGTTTGCGTAGTGTGAGTTATGAGTGAAAAGCAGATGTGTGTGCAAGGACCGGTTACTATTACATATACTAAGATGAGGACTGTGTGGGGAAACAGGAGCATTTATCAGTGGGGTCTTTTGTTCAAGACTTGAATCTGATGTTGATATATTTTTAATTTAAAAGATCATTCTATTTTTTTTTTTACTAAACATCCTTTCAGACCTTGATTTATTAATTGTATTTGTTTTTAATGGGTTTAGAAACTGAGTTTGATTTCTGATATTCAAAATATTTACAAAGCATTTTATTTGTCACTTTCAATATTAAACTCATTTACAAAAAGTAATAAAATGTGGTGTTATTTTTTGTATGAATGTTGATTAACATTATAAAATTAAAAAAGTGTATGAATTGCACAGTAATTCATATGGAATTTAGACACAACCTAATTTTATTTTTAAATCAATAACCTCTTTGCATTGAATTTAGATTCCTCCAGCACATTAGAACGTTAATATATCTACCTAAATAAATGTTCTCTGAACTTTTGTTAGGATTTATTTCATGCTCTGAACAGTTGTCTCATTTTTGTGCAGAATTCAGATTTCTCCAGTAAATTGAGAATTGTAATACTTAATAAGTGTGCATTAAAATTTTGTTTTGAATACCTTCCGTTTTGTATCTTGAATAATGTTCAATATAAATATTCCTGACAGGTGGGAATAAAGTAATAAAATTTTGAGAATTCTTTTTATGTCAAGCAGTCTAAGGGTTAAATTTTTCAGAGTGCCTTTCATAATGAACCAATTACCTCCAAATCATAAAGAGCAGAATTAGGAAAAGATACATAATAGTCGCTAAGGAAAAATGAAAGAGAAAGTTAACATGACTTCAGAAAGTTTAAGGGGGAAAAGTAAACCTAAGAATATTAAGTTTTGAAAAATAATACTGATTATTGAGATTCTATCCCGATATCTGATGATCCCAAATCTAACTACTAAGCTAGAGAGAATGCAGATATTTTTGGTATTTAAGAAAGAGAAAAGAAAAAAATGAGGCACAACACTAAAAATAAAAGTAGATAGAATAGATATGCGATTAATAGGCTTCTTGATAGTATGGATATGAATCAGAATTTAGTCTGTGAGAATAATGTTGGAACAGTTTTATGCCAAATATATTGAATATTATGTAATTATAGTTGCATTTTAGTTTTGCACTATTCTTAAAAAATATTACAGATTTAAGGCAATTAAACTAATGTATTTTTAAATTAGTGTTAGATCAATTTTATAATATGTGTGCCCAGTTAGGTTCCTTTAAATTTTATTTTCAATTTTTCATTCATCTAAATTTTATTTGCTGGTTGTTAAAACTTGATGGGATGGATCCTAGGGTTTTTTAATGACACTTGTAACTGAGCAGGTTTGATATTTTAATTTGGATATCTTTGGAGAATTTTTTCCCTAATTTTGTTCGGGGGAGGAATATATGCTATATTTAAAAAAATAATTCTTTTCAATTCAGTCACTAAACTATGATATTAATTTTCATCATAAGGCAACATCAGATAGGTCACTAATGTGAATGAAAGTGTTAAAAAAAATTTTTTTAGTATCATTAATTTTTCATAAGCTTTAAAATTACTACAAATTCAATTAACTTTCAAATTACTAAAAAGATTCTTAAAATTTAGCCATGAAAGCTCATATTATATACTTTTGATCAAAACTTCAAATAAAATTATGGAATATTCTCTCATTTTATGCATTAAAGTTCATTTTTGGTGTGATGTACATAAGACGTTATGTAACCAAAGTTTGATTATTTTTTGTTTTACTTTTTTGATATTTACATCACAAGTATTGTTATATTTTTTTTTAGTTTTAAAGTATTTACACCCTCAACATCCCCAGTTTGTCATAAGCTCAAAAACAAATTTTTAGAGTAACTTTACTCTTGACTTCAAAATAAATTTCTTGAAGCCATGTTTCCTGACTTTTATGTATTAAAATATTGCTCTCTCATTTTCATGTTATAATGATCATAAAGCATGAAATAATTGTAACTCGTTCTGAAGCACGAGAAAGTATCATAATTTTAAAGTTCGTCCATTAGATGTATCTTTTGTATTATTTTTTGTCCTTTTCTCTCAGCATTTATAATATTATGCAAGAAATTCTCTTAAAAACATTTCTTGTAGAATCTGCCCCTTTAAAAATGAGGTACTTTTCAAAGTTTGTGCTATGTATGGGTACATGTAGAGCTGTTTCACTATGATATGCACTATATTCTAGCCCATAGAGATGTGCATCAAATAGCATAATGAAAAAACTTAGTTACAGAATGTCAAACTATGATGATGGAAAAGCTTTAGTTAACATTTAGAAAACAACTTAACCCTTTGAAGAGCATCGGTATAAAAAATATACCGGATGTTTGTCGGTTTTTTAACCTCCAAAAAAATGATGATTTTTCTACACCAAAAGTTCTAGTTTTGAGTTTCTATTGTTTTCTTTTGATTCTAAATAGCAGCACTACCCTATGATTGCTCAATATTTTGCAATTGTGAAATTAATATACCTCATTTTAAGGTATCGTGTTTGAAGATTCATAAATTCTATTGAAGGATGAGAAAAAATACAAAATCTGCAAATGTATAGCGTACAAATGCTAAATATTATATATTTGCTGTATTTAAATGAAAACTTAATTAAATGAAGCTTATTTATACGATTTTAAAAATTAAGCTTATTTATACAATGCCAATAGATGGGAGCACCAGGCATTTCTCTATTCTGTAGGATGACACAAATTACTTTATATTATAATTGTTTATGATGTAATAATTACCGGATTTTTCGCCGTATAAGACGCACTTTTTCTCCCCAAAATCGGGGGGGAAAAGTGCCTGCGTCTTATTCGGCAAATACAAAAGCCCACCATGGCGCCGCTCTACCTTGGCGCCGTCCGAGACCAGGAAGCCCCGCTCTGCCTCGCACTGTATTTGGACGGTCTCTTTGTGCACTTTTTAGAGTCTCGTAAGCCGGAGCGGGTGAAGGCACGCGCCTTTGCGCTCAGCTAATAGCAGTGCGGGAGCAAACGGAGGCGCGGATAGCTGTGAGCTGTGATATATGTAGTATGGTATATCTGAATGAAATATATCATATTTCATACCACCCCATCAAGATGTCGAAGCAGAAGAGACTGGCATATAAAGTTGCTTTCAAGTTGGAAGTAATAAAATTTGCTAAGGAGCATGGAAACAGAGCAGCGGAGAGACACTTTGGGCCACCTCCAACTGAGAAAATGATAAGAGAGTGGAGGAAACAGGAGGATCAGCTCCAAAAGTTGGATAAAAGCAAGCACACCTTGCGTGGACCAACTGCAAGGTGGCCAGAGTTAGAGGTAGAAGTAAAGGAGTGGATCACACGTCACCGGCAAAATGGACTTTCTGTCTCAACAAAAATGATAATCTATGAGGCCAAACGCATTGCTGTGGAGAAAGGCATTCAGGATTTCACCGGATCACCATCGTGGTGCTATAGATTTATGAAGAGATCTGGCCTTTCTATGCGCACCAAAACCAGAATTGCACAAAAAATGCCAAAGGAATACGAATCAAAGATTCTGTCTTTTCATAAGTTTGTTATTGATGCGAGGAAGAAGAATAACTTTGAAATGAGCCAGATTGGGAACATGGATAACTTAACCTGCTGTTAACTTTATACAGTTGATATAAAATATTTTACTACAGAATTTGGTTCATAATCTTTTTTTTCTAGATTTGCCTCCTTTAAAATTGGGTGCGTCTTATACGGCGAAAAATACGGTAGTTATTTGTGATTAATTTACCAGTTGTTTTGGATTAAATATTATGTTCATGGGTGAATGGGGACTCTACTGACCCTGTGCTAAGTATGAATAAAAGTCTCTTAGTTTTTTTTTATCCTTTTAGTTTACTCCAACTAAAATTTTAATTTCACCACTTTACTTTTTCCCTGGAGAAAAACTTCGATTTTTTCAAAACTGTCGTCTGGTTTTAAAACATCATACAATTGTAAGGGTTAAATGTGGCATGTTAGTCCTGAAAGACACCCATTGCTTTGTGTTTTCCAAAACCTTAGAATGCAGAGAAAATGAAAAGACCTGATTGATAGCTAATTTGGTAGTGCCCGGTCAAGCTATCTCCACAATGGGGCAGTGATAAGATCAGACAAAAGGAAATTTCACTTACAAACATGGGAAAAAAGAATGCACTTTTGCACCTGCTAGAGAAATGGAAAAAAATGCTAATTTGAAAGCTTGCTTTTATGCGTTACGGTATCCACATCTTTGTTAATTTCATAAGGAGATTAAGGAACAGAAGAGAAACTTTTTCCCAGGGTTAGGATATAAGTAAGAGGTTTTCAAAATAAGTCTTCACTGTTGGTGAAAGGAGCAAATATATAAAGTCAGTTTTAGATGCAAACATTTATCTTCGTCAGTTAAAAAGGCAGTTTCAGCTTATCATGTTATACTAGTTCAGTTACAGCATGATATGGTTTACGCATGCAGTGATATATTTGCTAATTTTTTTCATTAAATGATAATATTGAATTTAAATAACTTTCAAAAGCTTTTTACCCGTATTTTACATACGTATGTTCAGCTGGGTGGCGTCATCGAAGTTCCTAAAAATATAAATTTTAAATTTCTAGTGAAATTTTAAAAGTTTTTGACTTCAGATTTCCAAAACTATAACCAAGTACTCATTTTTATAGACACACATCAAAAGTATGCAATAATAGATTTAAAAAACAAAAATTAACTCTTGGTAGCTAGCTTCATGAAAAACAATGTCCTAGAGGGGCAGCGGTATAAAATATATACCGGCTCTCAAAATTCAGGATTTCACCCTAGGTTTCTTTTAAGCCTTAATTTTGTGTTCTTAGGGCCCATAAGATACAATTCATGCAAAATTTTACCACAAATTAAATTCTTTTATATACTGCCCCTCAAAGGGTTAAAGGGTGGCGTGTTTCATTCGAATACTGGTATATATGAAGCGGGGCCACTTTGAAAAACTTCAAGTTATCACACAGCATAATTCGTCATTGGCTCTCAGTATGCGTTTCTAAACATTTTCCCCTTGGAAAAGATAGTACTCATTCATACCGAAAAAGTTTTGTGTGACTTAACTGTACCATTTTCTAATGCTTTCATTCTTTATTTTCATACTTTTTCGTTTGATGGTTTCTCTTCATCATCAACTTATTTTGATCAGATGATGGCAATGATGTTTAATTCTTGCTTTCTGAGTAATGAATCATACCTTCATTCAGTAGTATCTGCTTTCATAAATATTTACCTTATTATGCAGCAGTTCCCAAACTTTTTAATTATTGCAGTGACTTTTTCCGATAATTTAAAGATATTTAAAGCAAAGCCTTGCAAATTTAAATTCAATTCATAGAATGTAGCAAATAAGTCGCACAAATAAGCTACTTGTATTAACCACTCAAAATCGTGGAATCTATTCTTAAATGGAAAAATAGCATCTTTTTTAGATGGTGGGTGTTCATTCAGAAATAACAAAGCTTCATCTTTTAGCTCAAACAGACATTTAAAATGTTTCCTTTTGAAAGCCATCGTGAATTACAGTACAAAAGGAGGTGTTTATGATCACTCTCTATTTCCTTGTGTAATGGAAGAGGTTTTATGTAGTTCCCATATTTGACACATTTTTTTCAAAGTTATGTTTAAAGTTTAAATACAATGCACCCATACACAATTAACGGCTAATTCTTGAATTTGTTTAAACAAACCTTTGTGACAGGCTACCATTGCAGGTGCTCTGTCGCTGCTTAGACCAACACACTTCGTCCAATCAATACCATGACCAGTGACAAAATCATTGGTAAGCTTAAAAATCTCATCTGATGTCGTTCTTGTTGTAGCCTTTCACAAAATAAAAAATTTTGTTGTATGGTGTATGTCAATGTATCTGATAAAATATAATAAATTTGCATTATCCTCGATATCTAGAACTAGGTCTTCTAAATTTTTGCAATATCGTCAATTCTCCATTTAACTGCATTATTTGATAATGTTACCATCGAAAATAATTTGTTTTCCTTTATATCACATTAATTATTTGCGATAATTTTTAAAGCAGGGAGTAATAATTTTTCTCCAGCACTATTAGAATACCCAGTCTTAGCTATTAATTTGGAAATTTTAAAAGCTATCAAAGGGAGGTTTTTATTTGACTGGTGAAGTAAGAGTGCATTTTTCATTTTTTTTAGCAGCAGTCAATTCCTTTTTCTTATAAGCAAAAAATTAATTTGCTTATCAAAGTACTCAGAATGAAGTGTATCTAAATGCCATTTCAACTTTGATAATTTCATATTTTCATTCGAAAGTTGCACCTTCCAAATAAAACATAGAGGCAAATTATTTTGATTGCCACCAGCAATGAAACCAAACCATAAATATTCATCACAATGTTTGCGATTGCACTTAGCTTTACGCTTGTTGCTTTGGTATTGTATATTTGCTTTAGGGGCTTCAGACAAAGTATCTTCATGATCATGATGTTTAGCTGAATTTCTGATTTTGTTGATTAACCTTTTATCCATTTTAAAAAGGTCGGATACTTGTATAAAAAGAACTCTTCTTTTGACACACGTGGTGTGCAAAAGAAATATTGGAAGAAGGCAATATTTTGAATGGCGAAATTGCAGGTAAACATGTATAAGCATGTGGACAATGCGCGGGAAGGGGAAGACCTAGCGACTTCAACAGTACAACGTGTGAGCGATAAAGCTAGATGAACAAGTACAAATACACACTTTGCCACTGTTCCTAGTGTCTGACTGATGTAAAAAAAAAATGTGTATTTTTACAATTTTTTCATGACCCGACAAAATTTTTCAGCGGCCCAGTGACGGGTTGTAGAAAAAAGCTTTGAGAAAGCCTGTTATAATTAATGCCTCTCTTTTCCTGATTTTGCTTCTTGTTTCAGTTACCCTGTTTTGTTACAAGTTGAGAATTTTCTTTCCTTTGATCATACTGAAATTTTCTGTCGCCATTAACTGTATAATATTTTGAGAGAAGTTATCTCTTAAACATTTCTTGTAGATTTAGTCTTTAATAACCTTGCCGTTGGAATACACTTCTCTTTTATTTGATTTATTTCTCTCCTTTAAAATTTCGGTTATTTTCTTCATCCTGGTGGTGTGAAAAATGAGATATAGTGAATCAAAATGATTTTTAAAAACTGAAATATTTCAAATTTCTTTGAGAGAAACATTAAATACTGTTTTATGTAAATGCTTTACCAGAATATGCCTAAATGGTGACATTTTTGCGAAGAATTTTTTCCACTGATCACATTTCTCTTTTCAGTTCTACGAAAAAGACGGTGAACTGCCCTTAGAAAGCAATGTATTACTATGTCATGTAAAATAAAAATACGTAGGGCAATGGCAAACCAGTTTTGAAAGATGTTATGGTTTTCAGAAATTGGTTGTCATTTGGGGTCATGACTGAATTCATGCATGTTTTTTTAAAATTATGTTAATTAGATAATGAACATGTAGAACATAATTATTAAAACAGAGCTGGGATCATATTGATATTGTGGAACTTGTAAACTCTCTATGTAATGAATTAATTCTTGGAAAAAATAGCATAATTTTTCTGCTTTTAAATGTGAGAAAAAGTTTATAAACACATGTTTTATTAAACTTGTAAACATGATATTCTGCAAAAATGCATTTGGATTAATTATTAGTGAAATAATTATAATTTTGGTTATAATTTTTTTATTATTATTATTTCAAAGGGGCTTTGTCCATGAAGGACTGTTGTTTTCATTTTGCGTCTGAAGCATTAATTGTCGGTTCACTTTTCAAACTGTTGCTACAAATATTGCAGCCTTGTATTATATTTAAAGAAATTAAATAATGAATATGCATAAATGTCTGTGTTTCTCTCATTGTTATAAAACGACGGTACCTAGAGCCATCGAATTTTGAATGACGTAATCCTACTGTGAATATGGGCATATGGAAGTCCAAATTTGGAATTTGTTTTATTATTTGATTTCATATTTTGTAAAACTTAAACGAATTTTTGATTAACAAATCAAGGATTTCAAAGCGAGCAATGGCAACATTGTACAGAAAAAACATTTTTATCTCCAATACGTGAGACTGTGTATAAGAAATTTTAAAGATATGCTCAGTTTAAAATTATTTTGTGATATTGTTCTTGAACTGAATTTTATGGTTTATTTAATAAATAAAGGTAACACACAAAATGTTAAAAAAAGCCCCTTTGGACGTAATTGAAAATCTGAAAACTTTCAGTTTTTTTCTTATTACATATAAAACACCAGAAAATTTTCGGAAGTGCTGTTTTCAACAACCTATACTTATCCAGCTGACATAAACATGCTTGCTGTTTGTGCGAAATGTAAACAAACCAGTTAGGAAGTGCAAGGTTTGAATACAACATCTGAAAATTTTGTGGGGCTATGCTTGCTGAATGGCCGTTTGTGAGGTCAAGTGGAATATCAATATTTTGTGATTTACTTATTGGGAACTTTTGCCAAATTGCCTGTATGATAAAGGTGTGTCGGCGAAATGTAATGATCCAAAAATTTTTGATACGCTTTCTAACATTATTATGAAGGAGAGTTTATATCTAAAGGTTTTTACAGGAATTAGATTTTAAGGTTGTTTATGTCGTCTCTTTATAAGCAGAGCCAGTGCAGCTGCACCGTGTGGTAAAATTTAAATACAGTAGAATCCGGTTAATTAGACCACCGGATAATCAGACCGAATCCCAAAGAACCGAAAGAAATCCTATGTACATAAGCTTAATATTATTCGCTTATTTGGACCAAAATTCCGTTTAGTTGGACCAAAAAACATGAAAGCGAATAAGAAGCAGCAGCCTCAAGTCGGCTGCGTACAGCGGATGTACGGGTGGGTAGTCTGCGACATATGGGAGGATTTGTAGCTGCGCTTCCCAGGAGAATGCTTTATCAAAGGTCAGGAATTCTTTAAAGTGCATGACAAGAACAAAACCAATGGGAGGTGAACACGCGCACTATTTTCTTTGACCTTTCTTAAAACAGAGCTACCGGTAGCCGCCAGCGAGGTTATTGGCCCCACTGTGTCTCCGATTTTCGAGGAAATGAACCGTAGAGTGTCCAGTTCCACCTGAAAGGAATTCCCGCCTGTCTATCATTATTAAAGTTTATACGAGAAAGCTATCATTTCACCATTTTGGGATGATTTTAGTGATAAAGCTCTGAATGGCGAGCATTTAACTCCATCTTGACCCGAAACACTAAGGTTACTTCAGACCACTTTAGTCAGTAAACTGTGCGCGTGTCTTGTCTCCCCTAGCAAAATGCCACGACTGGACTTCAGCTGAAATAATTGGTTTCCTGGATAAGATAAGCAACAACCACGAAACACTAGTAAGCGTCGGTTGGTGGAAATTACCGGATTGGCAAAGACTACAATTTTGCGCTTAATAAAACGAGAGAATAGGCACAATGTGAAGGACAAGGAGAAACTTCCAAAAAACGGAAACATGAAGCCCTTAATGAATGGTTTGCCATTGTTACTGGACGAGCTGTGCAAGTAAGCGCCCCAGTGTCAAAATGCAAAGCTGAGCCACGATGATTTTAAAGCTACGGACGGTTGGTTGTCTCGATAGAAATCTAGACATGGCATAAAATTCAAGAAAGAAAGTGCTGAAGAATGGCAATCAAAACTGCCCAAGCTTCTTGAAAATTTTTCAGCAGATGGCATCTGCAATGCTGATGAAACTAGGCTGTATTATCATGTTACACCGCACGACTCGTTAAGTTACAAACATGCTGCACTCTCTGGCTCCAAAAAAAGCGATGTATCGCGTAACTGTCTTGTGCTGCTGAAACATGTCAGGAGCGGACAAGAGGAAGCTGTTGGTTATAGGAAAAAGCACCAAGTCTCGCTGCTTTAAAGGACTTAGGATAGACAGTTTACCAATTGTGTATTGTGCGAACAGAAATGCGTGGATGACCTCTGAACTTTTTAAAGAATGGCTAAAGGATTGGGACAGAGAGCTACAATGCCAGTGGAGAAAATTGCTGCTTTTCCTTGACAGTTGTGCAGCACATCTTCATTTAGATTGCTTGAAGTACATCCAACTGAAATTTCTACCTCCCACGACCAAGCTTTGGTCCAGCTAATGGACATGGACATTATAAAAAATTTGAAGGCCCTTAATCGTGCAAGGTTGGTTAATTACATCGTTGAAGAAAGTTTGTTGACGTCATCGTCAAAAGCCACCGAAGTCAGTGCAAATGTTAACATCTTACAAGCAGTTACGTTTGTGACCGACAGCTGGCGAAAAGTGAGCAGTGAGATAATTCAGAACTGTTTTTTTCACTGTGGCATTAAGCTCTTGGTATTCAAGATGTATGTGGACATGCTTATTGAAAGTGAAAATGATGACTGACATGTGGAACTTCAACAGCTACAAAATTGCGAAGAATTTTTCTCCATTGACAACGAGCTTCAATGCTACAATGAAAATGAAGATTACGACGCTGCAATCGTTGCTCGAGTTCCAGCAAAACACACGACAGCATCGGAAAACCAGGAAAGTAATGATGGTGATGCCGATAATAAGTTGGTGCAAGTGACAACACTGGATGCGAGGAAGTGCATTGAAACTTTGCGTCGGTATTTCATACAGGGGGGAAATGAAGGCAGTCTCATTGCTGCGTCAGATGTTTGTGCCGATTTCATTCACGTGCAATCCGTCAAGAGAACGCGTCAGATCGGATAACTTCTTCAAATGTTGACTGGAACTTAATAAGAACCTGTTTTTATTGTGCTTCGCATGCTGAGTGTTGTGGAGATCGTTTCTTAGAATTATTTTCTAAATTAATTTTCTCAATGAAAAAAGTTCGACTGTAGTTCTTGTTTGTACATGTATGTTCGCCATTACATGTGTACCTCACGATAAAGGTTATAATTACATTTTAGTACATGATTTGCATGTACATTTACTGTTTTCTACATGTAGCACGTCCCGTCTTACAACATAGGACATGTTCGTGTAATCGAACCAGCCGGTTATTAGGACCAAAACGATCGCTTTGCGATGTGGTCCGATTAATCGGAATCGACTGTATATTTTATCGCACTCGATTTACGTAACTATATATGACCACTGGAGTAGAAATTCCCAATATTTTCTGCATATATATAGTAATCTGCTGAAATCCTCACCATCTGTTACACCTATGATATTACCTCTCAAAAACTGGGTTTTCAAATAATAGCACTAAATTGTGAAAAGCCAGCGTAAAAAATACAGTAATCAAAGAGTAAAAAAATTTGTTTAAAGATTCTTATAGACTGTAGTTGGAGTTTTGTATATTATTTGAATATTGCGAATTAGTATTTAGTAAGAGAGATTCATCGCTTTAAGTATATGACAAATGGGATTCTGTGAAAATATGTTTTAGTGCTGTGTAAGGTGAGATATGTTGAGTAGTTCAAGTGATTGTAGAGTTGCTTCTGGTGCAACCTGTTATGGCAAGTATGATCCGAAATGCTGAATTCATTGATCGAGTGTTGACCCAGAAACTGTCTTGTTATCCCAATCAATTCCTAGCACCATCAGATCCGAGATTGTGCTCGCTGTTCCTAGAGCAAATCGTGGGTCTTTTAGCACAGTACTACTGTCAGAACTGGATAAACCATTGTGTGAAGTAAGTGTGTATTTAGGGTGTTAAAGAAAGCACTACAAAAAGGTTCTTGGAACTTGTGTAAAGGGGGCATCACAAAAAATTATCATTACTAGTTTTACCATGGAATGTATGGTAGAGTTAAATCGAGTCTGAGGTAGAAGAAATTGTTGTTTTCATCAGGTATTATGCTGTAAATGCATAATGTAGTGGCACCAAAATCTTTAAGTGCTCAGCACCCCTAAATATCTTAACCAGATCCTAGTCACAGTACTCTTTCTTCAGGTGTGGCAAAACAATACATAAGATGAGACCCATTCCGTATAAGATAAGAGCTTCAAATACATTGTAGAAAGTTATGCATAGTTATTGTTATTAGAAATCTGAGATTTTTAAACGAGAATGATTTTCCTAGTTTTTTGTTAGTTCAGATTTGGATCTTAAATTACACTAGAGCCCGGTTCCAGTACTTCGCAGTTTTTCAGATAAATCGTAATTGTAGCTGAAGCCCTAAATAAGAGAGATCCTGCCCCTTTTTTATGTAATTGAACCACAATATCAGCATAATTATCTCTAAAATTTTATTTTAACAATCTACAAAATTTATTATAATTTCTGAATGCATTTTATTCTTTCGCTGGGAACAAACAATTGAATGGAAGTTTAGACTTTTAAAGAAAGATAGAAAGCTTCCACCCAACTGTCAAAGGCTTATCCTGCAGAATGTGCAATTTATGAGAGCGTGTAAAGTTTTTTCTGGAAGTACTAGATGTGCTCACCTTGGTCGTGCAGCTCCAACACTAACGACTTTCCACATAAAGGAACCTCTGCAGATTTATGCCACTTCTACGAAACTTTATATTTGCTTTCCTCTTACAGATGGTCCCTCGAATTTGGGAGAATTTTCTACCTGTCATAGTCTCTTGGTAGTTAGAATTTTATCCACAGAGAATCATGGTTATCTGCATTTGCTGTTTAATAATTTTAATTGTTTTCATTGATGTGTTAGAAAAAGAATAATATTTCTATCATCTCTTGAAATAGTATATTATACTGTACATTTAGTGCTTAAATTCAGCCAGAGCATGATTCTGCTGTTTCTTAATTTATTAATTAATTCTTAGTTTCTTTATTAGCATTATCGTAATTGCAGTCAAAAATTTATTAAATCTTTTTTTAATTATTGCTTTACATTTTATTGAATTTTATTTTTGTTTTAACTATTATTAACTTCTATTTTAATTTAACACTTTTATAACTTTTTGTTCTTTTTTCATGGGGTTCCGGCACTTCTGATTTTACAAATTAAGCTTTGGTTCAGATCATCGATCAGTTCTATGAAGTTGATATAAATTACAGTCTTGAAAAAAAGAATAGGTAAAAATGTTTGATCGGTTATTTTTAACTTCTGATGTGAACTGGACTGAAAAAGCAGAGCCTACAAATTTCATCACTATTGCAATGCATAATTCATTAAATGTAAATAAACCTTTTAATGAAAGTCCGACTCAAAGCACTGTTTTGTAGCAATATAAGCAGTTTCACAAAAATTTTCAGCATGAAAAATAAATGACTATCTTTATTTGACATCTTCCAAGATTGCTGACGTCAGTTTAAAAAATGTTTTCAAGTAATAGTAATTCCTGTGTGGGGGTGTAATCAGTTACATAAAATCCAGTATAAATGTTTTTTTTTCCAACTATTAACATCATCTGGTCTCCAGAAAGAGACTGACTACGGGCGTCAAAGGTAAAGGAACATTTCAACTTGAATTCCAAATATCGATGTAATAACTTTTGTGAACGTGTAAAATGGAACGAGTTTCCGGATATACTCGTTCGTTACGGAGAGACGGGGACGCCCTAACTTTACCTTATGGTTATACGGGCATGGTCCCACGCCCTCCTCCTGGTTTTTCATATCAGCTCCACCACAGCCAAGGGAGCGGACAAGCCAGTACCAGTACGGTCCCTGTCGAGCCTGATCCCATCCTAGGTACAATACCCGGGTTCTAGTCCTGTGAAGAATAAGGTACAATAGTACCTGATATTTTACCCCCGTGGTTGAGACTGTCTAAGTACAGATCCTAGCCAGTACTTCCCAGGAATTCTCCTGAGTCAACCCCCGGGGGGGAGTTTCCGGATATATGATGAAAATCTGCAATCGTAGGATGGAAACAAGAATTACAGCATTTCATTTCACATCGTATTAGACATCTGCAAAAGGTATGCAGCCTACTTTTCAATATTTTGTTGTTCAAATTGTGTGATTTCCATTTATTCTCTCATACCAGCTTTTAATTGTCATATAGTAAGTTTTTAAAACTTACATGTTACAGATTTTTAACCACCACAGTTTTTCATAAAGTGACTTACATCCGCAGAAAGAATTTCCTGGGGGGTCGGTGTTTAAGCATAACATTACATCAGTTAGTTTTTATTTAATTTCTAGATTCACCAGTAACTTAAAAAATATAGTGTTACACCAATGCAAAAATATGTCTACTATACAACTTACTGTACATGCATCAATGTATTTTTTTTACTTTATTCCGAAGGGAAAATGTCTGATTCTCTTTGTGGACATCTATGATCTTAGATTTTCTTTCCTAAAATACCTCGGTTTGTTTGGAAAACAAGCCTATGTAGGAAAGTTGAAACGTTTAAGGCAGTGGTTTTTAACTTGTTTTGCCCTGTGCACCCTTTTTATCATTGCTAGAAGATAATTCTTACCTTCTTTAACCAATGCCCATCTTTGGCAAGTTAGCCATTTTATGTCACACCATCCAGTATAGCAGTGCCATGGTGTCTTCTCGGATTTTTGTCTCCAAAGCATTGCACTTGTGGAGATGATCAGCGTTCCTTTCTCCTGAGTTACATAGGGGGCATATTTGGGATCCTGACAATGCCGATTTTATGGATGTGGAGGATTATTCTAGCCCTCCTTTCCAAAACTCAAAAAATATTTACGTATTTATTCAGATTATTTTTAATGTTTTATAAATTAAAAAGTAAAAATGCTGATAAATATCACGAGCTGAATAAAAGTAATTCTATTTTCATAATATACTAAATACATTACCCGACACTGAAAGTGCAGCACCAAGAAGGAGCGGCAGAAAGTGATGGAACTCCGCAAACAGAGACAGCAATGAACAATAAGTGATCTTTATTTCGAAATGATATGCATAGTACAGAGCGAGAACAGCGTCGGCTCAGTTGGTTGTAGGACCACCTTGGACACGAAGCAACACGTTTAAGTACAAGGTCAGTGAGATTACGAATGGTTTTCTGAGGAATGGCTTTCCATTTCCTGTCAACAATTTGCCACAGATAGTGTTCTGAACGCGGCTATGGCAGAGTCTGCAGATGGCGTCCAATCACATCCCATATGTGTTCCATTGATAAGAGTTCAGGAGAGAATGGTAGCCAGGGAAGCATCTGTACGCCTTGCAGAGCACGTTGGCTGATGCGAGTAGTATGTGGTCGGGCATTATCCTGCTGATAAAGGGCATTGGGCACTCTCTGAAAGTAGGGGAGTGTCACCTTCCGCAGCACATCAACCACGTAAGGTTGGGGCATCATAGAGCCCTGAATACATTGCTGCAAGATTTAACCTGTCTCCATATCGAAGCCACACGCATACGCAACGACTAGCATTGGATAAACAGCGTGACTCGTCTGAGAACACGACACTGTGCCATTCCGTCGTCCACTTCTCTCGAGTTCGTCATCATTGCAGACGCTGGCGTCTATGATGTGGGGTCAATGGCAGTCAATCGGATGCCACAAGTGCAGGCAAGTAGCCACCAATCGATAGCAAATAGTTTTGGTCAATATGGGAACATCCGGGGTGTCTTGAACATACTGCAGAATGGAGGTAGAAGTGGCTTGCGAGTGCACCTCCGCTTGTCAGCAGATGCGTCGATTCATGCGAGCTGACGTCATTCTGGTTGCACCTGCACCCTTCGAACTTGCCATATTTCTTGTTCCAACCATCATCGTCACAGCCAGTGCACTCTGCCAATTGCTGTGAAAGTCAACTTCGATACTTTCAATGCAATGAATTTTATTTTCTTAGTCATCTAGCAATTTAAATTCTTCTTATTTAAAATGATTTAATAACGTAGTTGTTAAATACGTAGACAGTTCATTACTGCCAAGTATTTTATTTTATTTTATTTTTAGCTCAAAGGAGAAAATTGACCACAAGGGCTATTAATTTCGTTTTAGTATTTTGCGTTGGTTCACTAAAAACGGCGTTTCGCTTTTCAAATCGTTGCCACCAAGTGTTAGAGCCCTGCATTATATATAAAGAAATTAAATAAAGAAGAATCTGCATGAATGTATATATATTTCTCGCAGTGTGATAAAACAAGGATGCCCAGCGATATCAAATTCTGAATAACATAGTCCTCCACTCAAATATGGGCATTTGGAAGCCCAAATTTGGAATTTGTTTTATTATCTATTTCATATATTGCAAAGCGAACAATAGCAGCACTGTACGGGGGGGGAATTACCACCAGTGCGTGGGAGTGCATATCAGAAATTCTAAACATATTCTCTTTTTTATTTGTTTTGTGATATTGTCGAATTGAATTTTATAATTTAAGTGCCAAGAACGTGATGTTTAATAAATAAAGGTAACACAGAAAACGTTAAAATAAACGGTCCTTTGGGGTATTATAAAATCTGAAAGCTCTCATTTTTATTTATTTATTTTGTGTGTGTCTATGTTTGAGACTAATAATCAGATAATTACTGAGGAAAAGGAAGCGTAAAACAAGAGAATTTAATACAATGAAAAAAAGTACAAAGCCCATTAGTGGGCAAAATGTATAAAATTGTTGAACAGTATTAGTTCGACATAGGTTAGAATATCAGCGAACGAGCTGAATGCGCTTTTCTGGTTTTCCTTATGTAAATACAAGCCGATTTCCCTCAGAAAGTTCTCCAAAAATGGGATGGCATCCCTTTCCTAGGCATGTCTATGGAAAAGCATCCCTTTCTATAGGCAGATAACCTTTGTATGCTTTTCCGCACTGATTTAAACAAACTGTAACAAGCATATATGAAGTACTAATTATAATGATAAAAAATTTATGTAATTGTAAGATTATATATATCGTCGACATCAAACCGAAACCACGATTCAACAACATCCCTTTCCGAGGGAAATAATTTTATTGGTATGTGCTTTATTTTGCAAAAATCGATGTTCTACGCTCTAGTTCTAATATGTTTATCAAAAACAAATGCCTTTCACTTTTCTGATCTTAATGCAAAACAGAGAAATAACAGAAAACATTGTCAATATTAATATTAAAGGGTATCACCGTTGTCCTCGACGGGAATGCGAAAGTATTGTTCATTCTTTCCTTGTTCATTTATATCATATGATAGTTTAGATTTATGGCCTAATTTTAAAATGACAGTTATCCATTTTTAAACTCTATAGTGTCTCTATAGTGTCTCTATAGTCTGTATTTTTAAACTCTATAGTGTCTATCTTTGCAAAATTTTTTAAACTGCTTCTTTTTTTGCAGTTTTAAAGCTTTCATTCTTTTTTAAGCAAAAAAAAATAAATTCTAAAAATAACACAAAACGTAGGCATGTACTCTTTGCTCTCTTAATCTGTTTAAGAACATAGACGTGTCAACGAATAGAACCGAGGCATTTTACTAAACTGGGGGAATCACTATAGAAACTCCAAATAGACCTTACCCTTTGATAAACTATGAGGGATTCGGCCAATTTGATTATGAGGAAGTGAAATGTAACGGATCATATCTAACATCTTCGAAAGTTACTATGTTTTCCTACAAAATTAGTTGTGTGTTGCGTTACTAGAAATAATGCCTTAACTTGTGTTGAGTTAATATAAATCACTTTTAATATGAGACGCCCTGAATAAAGAAACCATAAATTAAAAAAAAGTGAGAGTTTTTTCCTTGAAAACTTGTATAACGAAGTGAACTCTACTGGAAGCATATATGTCGTGGAAAAAGGTAAGCAGTTTTTCCCTCTCATTTGAAAATTTCGATTATTATATAATTATAGCTATTATAATAACAGATATAATTATAATAAATAAAATAACTTTTTATGCCATTCAAAATTCATGCAGTATGTGCTATTGTGCATTTAAATGTATTTATCTAAACTGAAATTTTGGTAAGTGGTAATTTTGTTCAATAATTAATTACCTGCGGTTATGAAGTGTACTCGAAACATTAGTTTCATTTGCAAAAATCTGAATTTTATTTAACTATACTATTCAAAGATATTATCATTCAGATAATTAATACTTCCAAGTTGCGCAGCTAGAGGAAATAATTTTCATAACAAAATTATTTTTTAATGTATGACATTAATGACGGAATGATTATTTTAATTCTTCTTTGAAGTTATTCTTCGAAGAACAGCACTAATCACAAAGTAATTAATGACTGGATTAAAATTTGCTAATAATATCTCAACTACACCGATTTTATAGAGCTGCAAAAGGAAAATGTCCTTTACTTATCCATATGCTGTGACATATTCCTTGCCCCTAGTCCAAGAACTGAATTGTTTAATCTTCTATTCTTTATTAAAAATTCTAAGAAATACGAGAATCATTGATTGACTGTCAATTAAAAAGACCGAGTCAATAAGTAATTTGACTTTATGGCTTATGTTTAAATGTGATCGAATGTACCTAAAGTGTTATTGAAGCTTCATAAAATCTTAATCCATAAACTAATAAACTGAAAATTTAAATTAAAATTTAAAAATAATTTTATACTTAAATAGCTTAAATAAACAACTAAGAGTCCAGCAATCCATCTGACAATGATCTGTCAGTATAATTCTAGTTGGCAAGCAGAATGTGACAGGGAAACACATTTTTAGATTAAATTTAGGTTAGCTGATAAAAAAGCAACAAATGGCAACTTTCATACCCCGTCTTTGATTGCATCTTTCCGAACATTTTGCAAATGCCCTTTTCCGCAGGAAGACATTAGAATTGAAACGAAAAATTTACCCGCTGTCCTTTCAGGAAATAAGAAGCCTTTTACATGTGGGTGGAGGCTTTTCTTTCCTTAAAAGTCTCGACCTCCGTGTAAGGGTTTGTGTAAGGAAAGAGAGGCATGCAATCAGAAGTTAGAATCGACTTTTATAATTTTTTTTTATTATTAAACACAAAATTTTCGAGGTTAAATTCCTGCTGAATTTGTTGTTCAGTTATGTAAAAGATGTGTCAGAGCTTTCTTATTTAGAGTTCCGGTGCGCTCCCTCCTAGAATTATGATTTACCTCAAAAACTAAGAAATATCGGAGCCGGGCTCCAGTAGGCTCTGGCGCAATTTAAGCTATCATCATTTATTCTTTATGGGGCTGTGTGCAATTCTAAATTCAATTTTGTATATATAGATTTTTTTTAAATGAATGTGTAAGTAACAAAAGTTGTGAACGAGAGAGAGAAAGAAAGGCAATCGTGTGGGCATTTGCCAGGGAATCGGTAGCAACAGGGAATCCATGAAACATGTTTTCGAAAAGTGGAATTGTACAAAACCATAGAACTTTCAATCACCATATTGATTTCATTTATTTGTATAGCACTTATTTTTGTTTCGCTTCTTCGTATTTCAGTGTACATTTCATTATTTATGTAAACTACAGTTTTATGCCTTAAATACACTAAATGGAATAAGCAGATTTGTGCAATTTTCAGTATAAAGACTGAGTATTAAATTTTTTAAGTTATTTTGGAAGATTAAAACAAGTTTTAGAAAAATCTGTAGACTTCTCTTAACGGTCTAAAGTAGTATTTAGAAAATAAATGCATATAACCCAATTCTGGAACACTGCTTGAAATTTATGTAATAAAAAAAACTACTTTATTTCGAAAATTAATTTCCTCAGATTCAAAATATATCTTATTCTCAGCGAACAAAATTTGAATTATCTTATAATTTTTTATCATACATATGATAGGGAAGTTGCGCCTTCTTGATCGAATACGTCTTTCTCATCGTTTGTATTAAGACTTCCTTTATTTACATGTATTTGAGAAGTATTAAAAACTACAATACTGATGTTTAAAAATGTGTAAAATCTTCAGCTCGTAAACTAAGATTAAAAATAATATAAAATAATACAATTTTAATATATGTTGTTTAGTACAGCTTAAATAAACAACATTCTCTTTCTGTTAAAAAAAACTGCGTTTAAAGTACCAGGTGGCTGAAATTATACCGTTCTCCAAATTTCCATTTGATTTAAATTTATTACGTCATATTTACATTGTAAAATTTGGGTATTTAAACGAAGCTGTAAATCAGACTTTTTGAAAATGACAATATTTCTCCTTTGGGTCGCTTCTGATTTATCTAGCCGACATCAGGCACCAAAGAGGCAGTAACAGGTCTTAGTTTTCAGGAAATGAGCATTACTGGCAATAATTTTATAATAATATTATACGATAAGATGTAATTAATCTAGGAAATGAGCGTTTTACATGAAAGTAACACTCATTCCTCAAAGAACGTTAGGCCGAATTCTTGATTATCTGTGTGCGGAACATCCTTTCTTTTTTATCCCCTCAAAAAGCTCTTAAATTATCAACAAAGAAAAAAAGTTCAGTTTTTTTTTTTTTAAAAGAAAATCACGTATTTGATGGACTGAATCGTAGCCCGAAATATAGTTAAAACATTATCATTCATGGAAAACCTGAATCCTGAAACTATAATCAGGTTTCTTTAGACGAAGCAAACAGTATCAGGCGTCTTTGAAATTATTTGTGGTGTAGAAAATTTGAAAATATAAGTAAAGAAGACACGAAGTGCATAGTGAAAAAAGAAAGCAAAAAGTGTATGGGTTTATTTCAGACCAAGATTGGTGATGCATTGACTCAGAACGAAGTAGTTGTGAATATTTAACTCAATAAGGAAATTGAAATAGAAACGATAGTCACGATTGGGTTCTGGAATGTGTACAGAAGTTACTAAATTGTATAGGTGATTGAACTAGGTTCAAATTCAGTGGGATCATAACTTTGTTCAGTAATAACTAGTGTTAGTTCAGAGCCCATATATAGTATGAAAGAATATCAACATGCATCCAGAAAAAGAAAGAAAGCACGCGATAGAACATTTTACACAAGAAAACTTGAAAACAATCTTAATAAATTTTACAACTACTTTAATTAAATCCTTGTTCGATGAGAACATGGTTATGCTTTGTAATAATTTTGTAAGGCTTTAGTTAAACTAACAAAGTTTTATTTTAATTTCTATCTCTTCTCATTTCAACTTCCCGTTAGAATAAGCGCGCGTTTCAGTTTTATGCTAATTTGAAGTGGAGCCAAGTTCTATTTAAACCGTAGGTAGGAATCTCTCAGTGTGTGAGAGAGCTTTTAGTCTCAGACCACTGTTACTCTATTCAACGTTCGCCTGACCAGCTAGTATTTAAATTCTAAGCCGTAGCGCTGTTATGCTATTACTTATTGAAGTAGTTCTAAGTGCGTTAGTATCAGTTAAATCTTGCTACGCACCATTTAGTTTAGAGGCCAACCTCGCGTTATAGCTCTGCGAGCAAAGACGGTTTAATTTCTATTTAAATTTTCGTTTAAAGAATTTGATTGTTTAGTTTAGACCCAATTGGCGGTCATTATTTTGTGTATCCCTCAGGAGTTGGGAAGTGGCTGTAAATAATTGTGGTTTAATAAAAGAGGATTTTAAATCCTTCTTACGTATAGTTATTCTACCACTTAATCACAGTATTCTACCACAGAACATAGCTGCATTCAGCTTCCTGTTCAAGATCAGGACTTAAGATTTACACGAAGATGTTCGCCAAGAATATGCACCGAACACTCAGTCCTGATACTGGCGGCCGAAAAAAAATGAGAGGATGGCCAGAAAGACCAAAAGAGGAACCTGAGATACCCGCAGTACCTGTGCAGAACCCTGAGATACCACCTCCTGCCCTGGAAGGATGTAGCTACATTGTACAAACCATGCGGGCAGCCATGAAGCCAGCGGCATGTTTTGACGGCAAGTCAGCCGTAATTAATTTCCTGGAAAAACTAAACGCCCACTTCATGTTATATCCAGTTCACAAATTTCAGAAAGTCACTCTTGCCACCAGTGCTTTGAAGGGCCAAGCGCTAAATTGGTTCAAGTGTATTGGAAAGAATCTCTTGGGGTAACAGGGAAGCCCCACATACAGTTATGAAAATTTTAAAAGCATTTCCTATAGTACGAGATCGAGCCAGACTGGAGGCGAAACTTTTAGTCGCTATCAGGAAAAGATAGAAGATTTGTCAAATTTTATCCTGAGAAAAATCCAAGTTTTCAAGTGTTTGTATGGAAGTCGCCCGGATCCAGAAATACGAGGCGTATTCGGAAACTAAGTACCGTTTAAAAAAATAGTAAAACAATTTTTTCGAATCCAGTTTTATTTTTACATGAAAATACATGTCTTAAACTATTTTTCAACATAGTTTCCGCCAATGATCAAACACTTGTCATAGCGGGTGACCAGTTTTTGTATACCATCGTTAAAGAAACTTCCCGCCAGTTTCGATAACCACGACTCCACAGCATTTTTCGTGTCATCGTCAGATCCAAAGCGCTTGCCACCAAGCTCGCGCTTCATGTGCAGGAACAAGTGATAGTCGGACGGCGCCAAGTCCGGGCTGTACGGCGGGTGATCGAACTGCTCCCAATGAAACTGTCGAATTAACGATTGAGTGACACCAGCAGTATGGGGCCGAGCATTGTCATGGAGCAACACAATTCCTTTACTGAGCATTCCTCTTCGTTTGTTTTGAATGGCACGCCTTAGTTTTGTTAAAGTCTCACAATATCGTGCCGCATTAATGGTTTCACCTCTGGGAAGAAATTCAGTAAGCAAAACGCCTTTCCTATCCCAGAAGACAGTGCACATGATTTTTTGTGATGACATTGTCACTTTGAACTTTTGTTTTTTCGGAGAATGAGTGTGTCTCCACTCCATCGATTGTTGTTTCGATTCTGGTGTGAAATGACACACCCAAGTTTCATCACCTGTCACAATTTGGTTTAAAAAGTTTTCTCCCTCATCACTGTACCGCGTGAGAAATGTCAGGGCACTACCATGTCGCTTTGTTTTGTGAACATCAGTGAGCATTTTTGGAACCCATCGGGAACACAGTTTGCGATAATTCAAGCGGTCAGACACAATTTCGAACAAAACAGTACGTGAAATTTGTGGAAATGCCTCTGAAAGAGTTGTCATTGTGAAGCGTCTGTTCTCATGAATTGCTTCATCAACTTTCCTTACCAAATCATCGGTGACAACAGAAGGCCGACCACTCCGAGCCTCGGCGTGGACATTTGTTCGACCTGCATTAAACATTCTTACCCACTTTCTCACCATTCCATCACTTATCGCGTATTCACCGTAAACTTCTGTCACTTGACGATAAATTTCGGCCGGTTTAACATTCCTCGCGTTCAAAAATTTAATCACGGCGCGAATCTCACAGTCAGCGAGAGACCTAATTGTCTTAAACATTTTGAATGTGCACAGCAAACTGAAAACACAACATAGAGCAACCAAAATGGCGACAATTGAAAGTCAGTGAACAAGAAAGACTAGTGCGCATGCGCGGGATGCCTACTACAGCGCTGCGACGGCGCTAGAATGAAACGGTACTTAGTTTCCGAATACGCTACGTAATTCAAATTATACTTCCTAGGCTACTGCCCCAAGTTCAAGATTTCATCGAGCTGAGAAAATCAACGACTTTAGATAAATTATTCGAGCTCGCCGTACAATTTGAAAGCCGAAGAACGGCAGACAACGAACGACGTCGCCAATTTGAGCGAAGAAGTCAGTGGAGTACGCCGAGACTCCAGCAGAAGTAACAACAGAGTTACGGGAACAAGGCGAAGCAATGGCCGAACAAAGATGTATCTCCTAAATCGAGCGACGAGACTTTAATCGGAAAACGAGCAAAGATGCGGAAGGCAACCAGAATAATAAGAAGGATTTAAACTAAGATGGATTTCTTCGAGGAAGGTGAAGAAGTCCGAGGCCTCGCAAAACCCTTCCACAATTAATTTAAACACCGTGGTCGTGAAAAATTTAAGTTTACCGAAGATTGAAGTTTTAACTAACAACATACCGGCGACGGCTCTTTTGGATACAGGAGGACAAAGTAGCTTTATCTCGGAAAGATTTCTTAAGAAGCACTTTCGCCGTTACAGAATTTTCAGTGCAAGAGACACGAATGTCTTAGCGGCCCAAGGAGAGAAGTGTAGCTGCTTTAGGAAAAGTACTACTTTTTGTGCGTATTAACAACGAGCAGGTAAAAATTTTATTTTATATTTTGCGAAATTTGCAAACATGCATTATTCTGGGTGTGGATTTTCTTAGAGTGGCAGAAGCGAAATTGGATTTTCAAGGGGGAAAATTGACTTAATCGATGCAACCAGTAGAAAAAAAGAATGATAAGTCCCCGCAGCTGGACTTACAGCACTTACCGGCAGAAGAACAAGAAAAACTGCAGAAGTTGGTAAGTGAGTTTTCAAATTTATTTAGCGATGTACCGAGTTTCACGCAACTGACAAATCATGAAATCCAAACAGGGGGCGCCCAACCAGTGAGACAAAAGCCATGCCGCTATGATAAGGTAAAGGAAGAATTAATTGAATACCATATCAAGGAGATGTTGAAAAACAAAATAATCACGCCGATTTCTAGCAGTTATGCTAGCCCAGTAGTTTTATGCAAGAAAAATAATGATTATCCGATTACGCACCCGAAGCGGTGACGTTTTGCTATAGATTATCGCAAGCTCAATTCCCTCAAAAAATATCCTATATATCCTCTACCGATAATCGAAGAGATAATTCGAAATATTTCCTATACAAAGTATATGACCCCATTAGATCTTACGAGTGGCTATTTTTAGATTGGGGTAAAATCCGAAGACGTCCCCAAAACCGCCTTCATAACTGGCACGTATGCATTTCTTAGGATGCCTTTTGGTTTATCCGGCGCGCCGGCAACTTTCCAAAGATGTATGGACATCGTCTTAAGACCGGTCCTTGGTCAAAGCACGTTCATATATTTAGACGATATTATAATTACGAGTAGCACTTACAAGATTTAAGAAAAGTGTTTTTATTGATAAATAAAGCTGGTTTGAAGATAAATGCGTCCAAATGTAAATTTGCCCCAAAAGAGTTACGTTACTTAGGGTTTAAAGTTTATCAGAATGGAATTGAAACGGATCAGTCAAAGATAATAGCTATTAAAAATTATCCTCTTCCTAAAACAGCGAAGAAGTTATCTTCGTTTCTTGATATGTGTTCATACTATCGGTCTTTCATTAAAGACTTTGTAAAATAGCTGAACCTGTGCTAAAGTTGAAGAGGAGGAAAACTAGGTTTTCGTGGTCAGCAGAAGCCAACTTGGCATTTGAAAAACTGAAAGACGCATTAACTCAAGCTTCCGTCTTAAAATTTCCGGAGGGAGATAAAAGATGAGAAATTTCATGGACGCTTCAGATATTGCGATTGGGGCAGTGCTTTCTCAAAATGGGCAAACCGTGGCCTTTTTCAGTCGAACGTTAAATGAAACCCAGAGAAACTATTCGGCCACGGAAAGGGAAACTCTCGCACTGTTATCAGCAGTGCACAAATTTCGTGGTTACTTTGGAAGTTCTATAGTACCTGTATACACCGAGCACGCTGCGGTCACCAGACTCTACTCTGGAAAACATTTATCACCCAGATTAATAAGGTGGGCACTTAAATTACAAGAATATAATCTAGTAATTAAACACACGCCGGGAAAGGAAAATGTTGTGGCAGTTGCTTTAAGCAGAATTAATTTGGATGAAAAGGGGAATACGGTTAGAATAGCCATGCTGACATCCAAAGTATTAGATTCTCGTGAAACAGTAATAGCGGTGTAGAGACATTAGGTTTTTACGAAGCAGGAGACAGGAAAAATGAGCAACGCCTTCGCCTGGAATCGAACCACGGCCCTCTCGGTTACGCGTGGAACATGCAGACCACTACACCACGCAGGCATGCGAAGAAGGCGGGATAAATACCTTATATACTCCCCCTTTTAAAGGGCGACTGGGGTTTGGGGGACCCAATCGCCAAATCGCGGTGGTGGAGAATCATCATCCACCACCTTTTTAGTTCGGCGCCAGTGTAGAGACATTAGGTTCTTACGAAGCAGGAAACATGAAAAATGAGCAACGCCTTCGCGGGAATCGAACCACAGACCTCTAGGTTACGCGTCGAGCATGCAGACCACTACACCACGAAGGCATGCGAAGAAGGCGGGAGAAATACCTTATAGCCGAACTCGGAAAAGATCCGGAGTTCATAAATATATACAATTATTTGGCCGACCCTGAGAATTTCAGTCATCCGGATATTGTGCCGATAAGAAATAGGGCCGCAAATTACGAAATAATTGATGGACTTTTATATTATACGAAAACGACTAATGAAAACCACGAGTTTAGACCGGTTATCCCAGCTAGCATTAGATTGAATGTATTAGAGGAGTTGCACGATTCGGCCATTTGGGCATACGAAAAATTGTCCAAAGAGTTCGCAAGGCAGTTTTCTTTCCCGAACTGCAAAAGTTTACTAGGGCGTATGTCCAGTCGTGCCCAACATGTCAATTTAATAATTAGGTTAATTTCCTCCCGGCCGGGTTCCTAAATAGTGTTAAATCAGAATTCCCAAATCAAATAATAGGCATCGATTTATTAGGACGTTATCCTAGAAGTAAAGTTAACAAAAGCCGATATTTTTTAGTTATAGTGGACCATTTTAGTAAATGGTTAGAATTGATTCCGTTAAAACGCGCGTCTGCAATAATTGTAGTAAATTCAATTTTAAATAAGTATATTTTAAAATACGGGGCGCCCCTAAAAGTTATGTCTGACAATGGTCCCCAATTTATTAGTAATATTTTTGAGGAAATGTATGCAAAACTGGGCATACGTCACCTAAAGATGGTCCCGTATCGTCCGCAGTCAAACATAACTGAACGGGTTAATAGAAACGTAGTGAAAATCATTCGAAGTTACATTAAGAATTATCACTCTACTTGGGATAGGCATATAAATGAATTTGCATTTGCCCTTAGAACTGCCAAACACGACACTACACAAAAAACACCCGCTGAATTATTTCTTGGAAGAAAGATTTTGACACCCTTAGACAAACTTTTCTTTGTTCAGGAAAGGGCAGAAGAATTTAAAATGAGTGACATTAAAAAATTGATACGGGAAGCCAAAGGAAATTCGGAAATAGCCGAGAGCAAACAAAAATTATACTATGACCAAAAGAGAAGAGAGGTGAATTTTAACATTGGAGATGAGGTGCTGAAAATAAAACATGCTTTATCAACTGCCCCAGAACAAAAGGTGGGGAAATTTTTTCCGCGTTTTGAAGGCCCTTTCCTTATCGAGAAAATTACACAAACAGTGGTAGTATAAAGGAGGAACAACGGTGAGAAAATTACTGGTAATGTGGATCAAAATAAGCCGTATTATGACCGTAATAAAATGGAAATGTTTAAAGATTTTTTCCAGGATCCGGGGAAACGCACTTCCACGGAAGATGTACCTCAGCGGCAACAATGGCAACGAAAGAACAGAAAAAGAAAGCCCCCCCCCTCAACAAAGTAGAAGAAACGAAAACCACAAGTGGAGGTGGATTTTAAAGAAAGAAAGCTGAGAATACAAGTTCAACAAGTAACAAAAGACCAAAGCACAATGGGCAAGGCCAACCCAAAGTAGCCAAGAGGACAGCGGAAACATGAGCCTGAGAAGCAAGCAGCCTCGGTTGCAACCTGAAGATCAACGTCCCGAATGCAGCAGGAGCCAGGAGCAGCGACGAACGAGGGCCCAGCCGAACAAACGTCCAGCGGATCACCTTCCTCCCCAGCGCAAGTACCCCAGGATGGAAAGAAGGACATATAAAAGAAAGAGGGAGGAGCAACAAGCTGGCAATGGTCAACAACCAAAGTCAAGGAAACTGGCCCAAGCTGCAATCTACCCAACTTTCAAGGATTGGGCCAAGAAAAGAATGGCTAATCACAACAAGATAAGTAATATTTCTTATTCCAACGTTTAGTTAATTTTCGAGTGTTACTGCAAGTTGCAGGGTCTCTTTTTACCTCAAGCGAGGTTGAGTTTTACGCCAAGTGGGCGATAAATGATTACTTATCTTGAAAAATGTTTTTGTTTAAAATTCTAATTCTGCAAAGATTTAAAATTACTTAATGTTTGCAAAGTAGATTCTGAAGCATTGTGAATATATTAGTTTTGTAAAAGCAATGAATTGCTGCGAGAATGTTAACTAAATGATTTTGTATTATGATTTGTCGAAAGACCTGTAAAATCCTAGAATGAAAAGTCGGTAAAAGGAAAAACACAATTTAGTCTACAGACTATTATTTCAGTGTAATGCGATGTTTCAGAAAAGAACTTTGAGAAAAAGTACATGAAGCACTTGCTGTAAACTTAGAAATTTAACGTACATATTGTATCTTGTGATTTGTATGCAATTGTTAAAAGTTTTATAAAATGTAACAAAAATGGAATTATGCCATCAATGCACGTTAGATGCAAAGTCAATTTTGAATGAAGCATTCTTTGTGCAAACTACGAATTGTATGCATGAAAAGGCGAGATAGAATTAAAAGAATGCAAGTGTTAATAGGCTCTCCACCAAATACACTTAAAGTGGCATGAAGCTAGTTAGAACCTCAGGTTTAGCTGGTTATAGGGCGTCTTTTGAGGTCTCGTTATGTCAAGTTCTAACTAACAAAACAACAAAAATAAAAAAAACCGCAATTGCGGTTCGCTTTTCATCCAACACCGGTGGAGAGCACTGGGGGAAGAATTTAATTTTGCTTGAATGATAATGTGTGTGTGCGAATTTACACGGGTAAGAAAAAGAAGTCGGTTACCTAGAACTTACTGTTATTATGTTATACTAAAATTTCTTTCCTTCCAGATTTTGCTGGAAGGAGTAAGACGTAGACCAAAGTAAGATAATGCTCAAAACAGATGAAGAGTTATGTAAAAATCAAGTTTTCGTCTGTAAATGGCCAAGAAATTCTATTTTTCTGTAAAGGTTGGCCTAAGTTTAGAAGAGTTAAAGTTTGAGTATTTTTTAGAATTGCAAGTTTCAACATGGTCCATTTGGACCACAGTAGTTCAACTTTTGCCAATTCTGGCGGGAAGTATGTAGGGTTTTAGTTAAACTAACAAAGTTTTATTTTAATTCGTCTTTTTCTATCTCTTCTCATTTCAGCTTCCCGTTAAAATAAGCGCACGTTTCAGCTTTATGCTAATTTGAAGTGGAGCCAAGTTCTATTTAAACCGTAGGTAGGAACCTCTCAGTGTGTGAGAGAGCTTTTAGTCTCAGACCACTGTTACTCTATTCAACGTTCGCCTGACCAGCTAGTATTTAAATTCTAAGCCGTAGCGCTGTTACGCTATTACTTATTGAAGTAATTCTAAGTGCGTTAGTATTAGTTAAATCTTGCTACGCACTATTTAGTTTAGAGGCCAACCTCGCGTTATAGCTCTGTGAGCAAAGACGATTTAATTTCTATTTAAATTTTCGTTTAAAGAATTTGATTGTTCAGTTTAGACCCAAGTGGCGGTCATTATTTTCTGTATCCCTCCCGAGTTGGGAAGTGGCTGTAAATAATTGTGGTTTAATAAAAGAGGATTTTAAATCCTTCTTACGTACAGTTATTCTACCACTTAATCACAGTATTTTACCGCAGAACATAGCTGCATTCAGCTCCCTGTTCAAGATCAGAACTTAAGATTTACACGAAGATATTCGCCAAGAATATGCACCGAACACTCAGTTCTGAGAGCTTCTGATTAAAAATTACTTTGTATGGTACTCTTGCGTCAATTACAATTTAACAAAACCATTTTCTATTCCTTCCATACCTTATACATTGTGAGTGTTCGAGGCTTCATTATTATGATGCTTGGATTCCGTATCAAATGTGATTATTATTGTATAACTTCAATGAAAATGTGATTTTATTGGAAAGAGATTAAAATATTATATTACTTAAATTTTCGTGTCTCTAATGTTTGACCAAAAAAAGAAAAATGTGAATCAAATCGACCATTTCAATACAATTAATTCATTAAATTATATGTTAATTTAATAAATATGTATGTATAATTAATTACATGTATTGAAAAGAGGCAGAGGGCTTTATCTAAAGGCAAACAAAGAAGGACGATCCAAATATGTTTGAAGAACTATAGTAGAAACTTTTCTGGGTCTGGTTTTCAACTTCATGTCAGCTGTAGAACATACAAATACTATTTAGTCAAGAGATAAAACGCTATTTCTGTTTGTTCGAGTGCTAAGTACATGGCGGATCTTCTGCAGTGTTCGGATTGTTCAACGGTCTCTTATTAAGCAAATTATATTCAGCGCACATGTGGCCAGAGCTCCAGGAATTATGTTTGATCTCTAGATGATTCACCCGTTCTTACGGTTGTGGACTCCTCCCCATTAAAGCAGAACTACAACAAAAGCTGTTAATAATATAATTAGTTGTAAATGATTTCCCCCTCATGTGTTAGTTCCATGGAGGTTAGAATAAAAGGAGGGGCCAACCCTGTATTACGACTGAAGCAGTGCTCCCAGGCTTTGGTCTCCAGATGAGGTGTTTTTTTGAGGGAATTTTTTTTTGCCGAAAATGGAAGAAGAGAATCACAAATGCAAATTTTTCTGATTTTCAAACTGTGGAGTATGCTAATTTTGAGTTCGACGTCAAAAACGTCGCTTCAGTGGCAGCGAATGAAATTTGACTTTCAACTGAATGAAAGACAATGAAGACAAGGATGATCGGCATTCAGTGCCTGCTTTGTTTCGATGAGTACGATGTCTCAGCGAAGTCATTTAACCGATTCAGAAGCTTGGAGAGTTGTTGGTAGGTTAGAAGAGGGCCAAACTCAAGCCGAAGTAGCGCAAACCATTGGAGTGTCACAAAGTGTGATTTCCAGGATCTGGAACCGTTTTTTTGAAAATGGAAGTGTAGGCCGAAGACCAGGGCAAGGTCGTAGACGGGCAACAACGCCCAATGAAGATCGTTATTTAGTGTTAACGGCTCGAAGACACCGAAATATGAATGCTACTCTTCTCCAACAACACCTTCGCTCGGCTACTGGTAGGACGGTTTCAACTCAGACTGTCCGAAACCGGCTCCATGGTGTAGGTCTGTATGCTCGCCGACCGATGGTATGTGTTAGACTAACATCAAGGCATCGTCGCGACCGCAGGGAGTGGGCAACAGAGCATGTGAACTGGAGGAGAAATGAATGGAGCAATGTTCTTTTTTCTGACGAGTCCCGTTTTTCTGTTCATCCTGATAATAGGCGTATTTTCGTCTGGAGGGACCGCGGCAGTAGGAATAATCCTGCGTTCGTGCACGAAAGTGTCAGATTTGGCGGTGGGGGAGTGTTGGTGTATGGTGGCATCTCCATTGACGGGCGCACAGACCTCTACATCATTCGAGATGGACCTCTGACTGGTCGCCGATATAGGGATGAGATCCTCAGACCTATTGTAGTCCCTTACGCTGCAGCAATCGGAGATGACTTCATTTTAATGGACGATAACTGCAGGCCACATCGTGCTAACCTGGTGGAGGATTTCCTTTTCGAGGAAGGAATCGTACGAATGGAATGGCCAGCGTGTTCTCCAGACATGAATCCAATAGAGCACGTTTGGGACGCTCTAGGAAGACGAGTTGCTGGCCGCCAACCACCCCCACAAACTCTCCAAGAACTGGAAAGAGCTCTTCTGGAAGAGTGGGACAGAATACCCCAACTCGTGATTAATAGCCTCATTGACTCCATGCCTCAAAGGTGTTCAACGTTGCTGGCCGTCCGTGGAAACCATACCCCCTACTGAAAATGATTTCCTTTGAAGAAAACACCTTTTCTTATTCTTTTTTCTCATATGCACAAATTGTGTTTTTTTCCTTTTGTACACAAATGCGCAATAAAATGCATTTTTTTCTTCCAAACATGTGTAATTTATTCTCATATAGCCTACTACGTCTGTCGACCATGCATCAATCAGCTAAAAAGTTTCCCAGCCACAAAATCCACCTAAAACCGCAATATCCTTTAATTGTTTTGAGCAGTATAGTTTAGTGACATTTACGCAAAAATCACATCTTGGTTATTTTTCGATAGCTTGCAACAGATTTTGCGGTACCTTTAAAATTGTATACGTCTTTCAATACCCATAACCGAATATTCGCTACTTTTATTTTATGCTCCAAACACCAAACTGTTTTAAATAAAATACATGTTTTATCATCCACATATTATCATTTAATTTTTATATAACTGAAAAATAATCACTTTAGGTCTACACTTTGAGTTAACTAAAAATTGGAAGAAAATAATGTTCTGTCTCTTTTTTAAAAATTTTATTCAGCAACATGTTTAATTGACGACTAAATGTAATACAAAATTATTAGTGAAAAATCTCTGTTATTCAATACATATACTTGAGTGGTGGTCTGTTATTTTTGAAAGGGTTTCAAGACATGAAAAAGGCATCATCAATGCTATTAATCGGTATATCAATATACTTTACGTATTGTTACTTTCTGGATTACCTTCGCAGTATGAAAATTTCAGGTATTTGCGAATTTAGATCAATTAGTTATTTTAACTGTTTTAAAAAAATGAAGCAATATTATGCAGAGAAAGGCAATCAAGATTGCAATCAGATGACAGTGAACTAAATGTTTAAATGTGAAATAGATAGTTATTATTTATTATATTATCAGAGAACTATTAAACTGGGTAAAATCGCTAAAAAAAGGTATTGAATGCTCTGCCAAAATATATTTACTAGAAAATTTGCATTTGATAATGAATGTATCCTAAAACGTGTTTTAAATCAAAAGTTTGAAACTTGATAGCTAAATGTAAATATAAAATTATGCATATTAAAATATTTGTAATTAGGCACAGAGGTCAGGTTAAGTTTTTATTAAATAGAGTAAGGCATGTAAGGGCTGTTTGCTTAAAGGGAGGTATGCCACCGTGGAGGAATTTCGGAGGAAAACTGATTACTGATTCTGGGTATTAAAAAAATGCATGTAATTTTCGTTCAGATTATATTTATACATATTTCTTACGTCGAAAATTCCGGTATATGCTAAATTATTGTAAATTACTTTACTTGAGAAAGAGACCGAGTGCACAAAAATTAAAGATCTGCACACGCCGAAAATGAAAAATATTAAATATATATGGGTATTTATGCATATGCTTACAAAAAGCGTGTATTTGTCTTTAACAAAATCCGTAAATATTTATTAAATTATTTATAAATGTACTTGGAAATGAAGGATTTATTCATTTATAAATTCCTGTAAAAGTTATTGTGAAGAATTCTAGTTATTAAATATATCTAAATTTATAATGATTATAAATATTATCTAAATACATAATAAACTTAACATTTAATTGTAAACATAACTTGAAATTCCGTTATGATATGCGTTTATAAAACTATTTAAGCAAGAATTGTTCATACTGGAAAACAATCTGTTAAAAGGTATTGTAAAGCAAATTCTATGAGATGCGTACTTAAGAAAGTAGTAAAGAAGAGTTTTTAGAATACGTATTCTTGAAATTAAGGGTAAAAAAATAATCTAATAAGTATTTACATTTTATAATAACTCAGTTGCAAGTTTTAAATAACATTTTAAAAAAAAAAGGCGTCCTTTATCTATTCCCTTTCAGAAATATTCATAGAAACATAGTACATAGAGATCAGCACCAATGTTTAACGTATTTCACTATTAAAAGAAATGGCGCCTTAATTCGAAATGTACCGAACATTAATTAAAAATTGACTCTCAGAAGCTAAGAAATCATCTCATATTTGACAAAGTACTTTAGGAAGACGCTGTGTAAATAGAAAAGATATAATTGGTAATTTTAATAATAATACAATAAACTTTGATCTTAATTTTTGTAATCCTTAGTCGAATTACTCTGAAAAAAAATTTCTTTTTGTAATGTAATTAACGAAAACTTGTGAAAATATTTCATACAAATTAAACTATTCTGGGAAAAGAATTACATTTAATTCCGTTCAGAATGAAATGTTGCTTAAAATGCATTCTTTTCACATACTTAGGGCTCTGAATTATTGTAGAAAAAGAAAATATGTGCATTTTTACGTATATTTCCGACGCAATTACAACATGTTTACATCCGATCACGTCAAAATACATTGATTTTAACGGTAAATGTTTTAGTCTCCACTGCTTCAAAGTAGCGAATGGAGAAAACGAGTTAGGGCCTCTCCTCTTACTTCCTACCTCCATGATTCTAACCGGCTTGTGTTACTGAATCTCATTATTTGACTGTTTAGCGCATGCGCGAGAATTATGCAGGCAAACCTAGTCGATTTTTTCGTGACGTCCAAAACTTCAAACTGTGGTAGAGTTTGAAAATGCCAAGGAGGTTGGAATAAAAGGAAGGAGGGTTCAACTCAGAAAGTGAATCCTCGTCGCCCATATTTTTCCGACCACTATGACTCGTGATAGAAGTTTTTATTTATTTATTTTTATTTTTTATGCATGGGATATCGTATTACATATGGATGCACAAACAGAATGTCTAAGACATTTCTTGGGATTACTTTTCATGGAATTTCACACTTGAAAGCATCACCTTGTCATGCATTTTTCTATTCCAGATGTAAAAAAATAACTTAATCAAATTATATTAAACATATTTTTCTCTTTTTGTTTATAATTAATATAGTTGTTCTTTCATGTAATGGCGCATGCATGAATGTAATGCGCGCATTTATTCAAGATAAACTGTTTTGTTGTTATAGACTCTTAGCAAAAATTGTGCGTATGCTTAAAATTTGTAAATTTCTTTTCAATATAACGACAAAAGAAAGTAAAATATGTACCATAATTGAATATTTAGAAAAATATAAATGAGAATTTATACATATAATTTCTTTAATTGAATTTGAATTTCTTTAATCGAAATTCATAAATATGGAACAAGTATAAAATAAACCTCTTAAATTTACATAAATATATTTAATTTTGTTTTAATATTTATCAACTGATAATAAAAATATTTATAACTTGATAATATAATATAAATCATGATGATAGGTTACTTATATGACTATTAAAATATACGTAAATTTCGGATTCGGTGGTAGCGGTGTGACAGTAGTAGCAAATCTAGTAATATTTGTTACTATCATAAAAAATTCGGTAATAAGTCATTTAAGTGTAAACAACCGTGCAACTACTCATCAAAATCACAGATAAATAGCTCGGAAAACCAGCTCCCCGTCTCTCATTGACGATGGAGGAACAAGGGATGCAGCTGAGTCATCTTTTCATCAGCGATAAAGAATCGGCTACCCAATTTTTAATAGATACCTGGGCAGAAATAAAAAACATCATATAAAAAAGATAAAAAATAAAGATAAAAAAATCTCAAAATTAGAACTCTTTCCTGCAAATGGCACGAAAATCCAAACATATGGCCAAAAATTACTCAAGCTTGATCTTGGACTCAGACGATCGTTTACATGGCCTTTTGTAATTGCGGAGATAAGCAAACTGATAATACGCATGGATTTTCTTGCAAATTCTAACCTTTTGGTAGATTCGAAAAATCGCAAGTTGATTGATGGTACTACATTGTTAAAAACAATGGAACTCCTTGTTTTCAAAATAATAATAATATTCCAATTTTAAATGCCGTAAATTATCCATATAAACGTACCATGAACGATTTTCCGGATTTGTTAAAACAGAATGTAGTTAATAATAAAGTTAAAAATCATAACATCGAACATTATATCGAAACCAGAGGTCCACCAGTTTTCGCTAAAGCTAAAAGACTATCAACTGAGAAACTCAAAGCAGCTAAAAAGGTATTTGAATTCACGCTCCAAATGGGTTTATGCAGGCCATTCAAAAGTAACTGGTTGAGCCCACTACATCTCGCTATGAAGAAATCATGTGCTTGGAGACCTAGCGGAGACTATCGAGCGTTACACAACGCCACGATTTCTGATAGATACCCTCTCCCATTTTTAACAGGTTGCAGTTACAGTTTAGCTGAAAAAAGAGTTTTCTCATCCATAGACCTCTTTAGAGCGTACCAACAAATTCCGGTTCGCAAAGAAGATGTACCGAAAATGGCTATTCTCACTCCCTTTGGCTTATTTGAGTTACTATTCATGACGTTCGGCCTACGAAATGCTGCTCAAACGTTCCAACGTTTCATGAACAGTGTGTTGAATGGACTAGAATTCGTGTTTTGTTATTTGGATGACATTTTAATAGCCTCTCCTGATGAAGAATTTAATCGACAACATATACGAGCTGTTCTAGAGAAACTAAATGAACATGGCCTGTGTATTAATGCGGTAAAGTGTAAATTCGGTCAAACAAAACTTGCATTCGTGCGATACGAAGTGTCTGCTGAAGGACGTAAACCTCTTTCAACGAAAGCTGATGCAATCAAACATTTTACATTTTACAGAACAGAATTTAATGAAGTCATTCATTAGTTTAAGATGATATTTAGGTGTGGTGAATTTTTACCACAGATCCATACCAAATTGTGCGAAACTGCAATAACCTATAACAACATTGCTCAATGGTATCAAAAAGAACTGCAGAAAAGAAATGACCTGGACGGCAGAAACAAGAAACGCCTTCCAGATTCTAAAAGATACACTTATTCATGCCACAAACTTAACTCACCCATCCAAAAAGGCTGAAATATCGCTAACAACTGATGCTTCCGATACTGCCATTGGAGCCGTCTTACATCAGATTGTGAACAATGAAAAACAACCCTTAAGTTTTTTTCTCGAAATTTGATCCCGGCACAACAAAATATAGTGCTTGTATCAGAGAACTCTTAGCTGTCTATACAGCAGTGAAACATTTCAAATACGTCTTAGGAGGACGATCGTTTGCAATATACACGGATCACAAACCACTAACATTTGCCTTCCAACAAAATTTGGAAAACGCTTCGCCACGGCAAGCTAGGCAACTGTCATGTATTGGCCAGTTCTCAACCGATATCCGATTCCTACAAGGGGAGAAAAATACAGTCGCTGACGCTCTCCCTGGCATAAACACCATTTCTGTAACATCAGCAATAGTCTTACAAACTATAATAGACTGTCAAGAAGATGAAGATTTGGAGACACTGAAACACAACCCAAACTTAAAAATCCTACAGATCCCTATGCCAGACAGCGACAAGAAAATTTACTGTGATAGTTCAACAAATTAAAATCGACCATACATCCCTGTAAAGTTTCGGCAGAAAATATTTTCGTCAATCCATAATTTATCTCATCCTGGAATAAGATCCACGATAAAATTGATAACACAACGTTTCGTATCGCCCAATATGAACAAAGACTGCCAACTATGGACTAGAAGATGTTTATCTTGCCAAAGATCTAAAGTTCAGAGACATACACAGTCATCTTTGAGAGAATTCAAATATCTTCTAACCATCATCGATCGTTATACACGATGGGTCGAAGCGGTACCGTTAGAAGATCAATCAGCAGAATCTATTGCTAAAGCTATGATTTATACTTGGTTTTCACGCTTCGGAATTCCGAAACGCATAACATCTGACCAAGGTCAGCAATTTGATAGCTAGTTTTTCCACGCTTCAGGAAAATATCTTGGTTTTCATACAAACACTACAACTGCGTACCATGCACAGGCAAATGGCCTTATCGAAAGACAACACCGAACTTTAAAAGCAAGCCTCAGATGTCATCACTCGAATCAAAATCCTGGCTGGAAGCATTGCCTTTCGTTCTTTTAGGAATAAGGTCTGCCGTAAAGCAGGACTTAGGTTTCTCATCCGCTGAACGTGTATACGGAACCGCTTTAGCATTACCAGGAGAATGTTTTCCAACAGTACCCCATATGAAATAGTTGATTTTCTCAAAACCTTCAGAAAATAATAAATGATATGAAGCCGAGTCCTACCACCACCCATGCAAATACACTCATGTCCATAAATTAAGGATAGTGCAAAATCAGACAAAGGAAGAGTTAGAAGCAAAACAAATTTGACTTATTTGTTTTGCTTATTTATTAAACAAAAGGCAAAGAGCAAAAACAGATGCTATATGTTTGATATTATTAAAAAAATTAGCGATTTTTTCTCCCTGGAGCAAATTACAAAAAAAACCTATTTACAAAAAACCAATATTACATGGTTGGTATGATTGTTAATACGTTGTATGTCTCCCAGACGATGCAATACAGTCCGTACAACGCCTAGGCATGCTGAGTATCAAATTATCGATCTGATCTTGGGGGATATTACACCACTTAAAAACAATGCACTCCGAAGTTCCGGTAGATTCTCCGAAGTTCCGGTAGACATGTAGGAAGAGGTTGACGGGCTACTACTCGTCGGCCAAGCATGTCCCACACGTGCTCTACTGGATTCAAGTCCGGTGAAAATGCTGGCCAGTCCATACGTGTGACATCCTCCGACTGAAGGCATTCGCTTACGATGTTTGCATGGTGAGGACGGGCGTTGTCATCCATAAACACAAATTGTGCGCCCACGGCGCTCCGAAACAAACGTACATGTTGTTCCTGAATGACGTCCCGATAAATTTGGCTTGTCACGGTTCCAATTTGAACATGCAGGTCAGTTCTGGAACTCAGAATAATTCCACCGCAAACGAGCACTCCTGCACCGCCGTAACGGTGTCGTTCAATGATATTTTCTTGGTGGTAACGGGTACCTGAAGCTCTCCATATGAAAGTCCGACGAGAATCAGACTGCAAGCTAAACCTGGACTTGTCGGAAAACATCACATAAGCCCACTGTTGCAGTGTCCACGATGCAAGCTCTCTACTCCAGGCTAACCGCAGGCGGCAGTGAGTTGCAGTAAGTGGAACGCATCTGACAGGTCTACGAGCATATAGACCAATCCGCCCTAAGCGTCTGTCTCGAAATTGTCGTACCAGTGGATGAAGAGAGCGGACGAGACAGGTCTGAGGCTGTGCTCCTTCTGTTTCTTTTGGCAGTAACTGCCAAATATCGGTCCTCATTCGGCGTTGTAACTCTGGGGCGACCTGTGCTGTAACGTCTACTCACATTACCATTATCTTGGAAACGTTGCCAAAGCCTGGAGATGACACTCTGGGCAATTCCAAGTTCGTCTGATACTTCCGGTTGGGTACGCCCACATTACAGACGGCCGATAATTCTACCATGTAAAAAATCATCCAAATGCGTCCTTTGTGTCATAACTATTCGGTTATTGCCCTGAAATGCTTATAAAGCGCCTGCGAACAATTTTACTTCTTTTTCTGTGTTCCTTGTATATCACTCTCGTCATTGTGACGTACCATCGGTGTCATCTTGTTACTTCCTGAAATATGCATATGATTCTTGAAGATGTGTGTAGTGATTTTACAGGTGATTTATTTATTTTAGAGTTCGATTTCCGCGTGACTCCGAATTATCCTTAATTTATGGACATGAGTGTAGAACAGTCTTTGTTTCTAAATATCTTTCCAACTGTTCTCTCGTATTCCTATACAACAACATTAATAAATCTTCACTACAGCCTGTCTGTCTTGGACTGTATCCTGTAAGTGCAAGAGAGGATAAGTACGATATTTCGATATTGAAATCCACGGAAAAGTTAAAAGAGTTTCAATAGCCAGACTAAAGCCATGTTTTCTAGTGAAAGATTCTGATATTCCTTTCCAAGACTCCCATTTCAAGAAAGCAGAACTTGGGGAAACACCTGCACTCAAGAACACTGAAGAAAATTCACAAATTCAGCATAAAAACAAGACTAGTAGAACCGGCAGACATGTGAAGTTCCCCAGTCACTTTAAACAAAGAATATACATTGTAAAGAAAGAATACTTCTTCGCAACAGAAGTGGCTCCGTCCCAACTCAGAGGGGAACAGCTGAGCATGCGCGAAATATCTGTCGCCAAAACACCAAAGCTGGCCTCGAAGTTCGAAGGTCAGTTTATCAAAAGTTCATAAACCGAATATCGTTTTGAATTTCTTTAAACTTTAGAAGAAAAGAAAACATTTTTTTTCGCGCAAGTATTAATTAATGGATTAGTTATTTTGAGCAAAAAAAAAAAAACAGTGTGAAAATCCAAGTTTAATTTACCGCGAAACATCAAAAAAGAAATTTTGTCAAAGAATCCAGTACACATTGCGGAGGGGTATAATTCTCGCCGCCAGGTTCCGTCGCCAAATGCCTTCACGAATTTTTCCTCCGCATTGTAGCCGCGTAATAGCAAACTAGTTTACATTACGTGTATGGAATTTTTTCTTCTTTACATAAACTTTCTTTGCCTTAAAGACTATCTTCCATAATTGCTGTCACTAGGAAAGGGCTGTGTAGCGTCGCTTCAATTGCGTCAAGTTTCTAATTTAGTTTAGTTAAAGCGGAAAGGCAACACCTTTTCTTATCTCCGCGAAAAACAAAGCTCGGTATTCTATTATGCAATTTAATGTGCATGAAAAATGTAAATAAGTATTATGAATAAGTACATATAACGTTTTAAGGAATAAAATATTGATTCTATTGGGGTCAGAGAAGTGTTAGTTTCCCACATTTGTATACGAGACACTTCAGTAATCATTAAAGATTTTCCAATCTGCTGAGTTTCTGTATTTTGTACCGTTGCATGTATTTTTGCATAAGATAGCAATAATTGGTACGTGGTCAGAAGTAAGCTCAAGTTTGACTTCAAGATGCATTGGAACTGAAACTGTGATAAAAATGACATCCAAAATATCGTCTTTTCTGGAGTTTTCTGGTAAGTATGTGTATTCTGTCGGGGCGAAAAAGTAGACAGGGGAATTGTTAATAAAGTCGAACAATTGCAATCCATTTTTTATTTGATCTGAGACAACTCCATTCTACATTTCTAGAGTTTAAGTCGCCTCATACAATCGTTGGCTTACCTGAGGGGAGAATTTCGGCTAGGGAAATTTTCATCAAGCGGATTATTTGTTAGATTTTACAGCGAAATAAAATAAACTACCCCATCACACAAAAAAAAATTAAGAAATTGTTTTACAGAGCAATGTTTTAACATGGTTGGGAGCTTGTTGGCAAAATTTGTATTCTAAACTTTTTGGGAAATACGCGTCATGAGGGCTTGTTCTGGAAATAACGCATTCATGCAGCCAAAGATGGATTTCATGCATCCTATGATTGTAATTCCTAAAAGTGAAAGGCTGTAGGAATTTTAGATGAAAAATTATTTATATTTGCATTTTAAAACTTGTGTGGTAAATATCGAAACATTAAGTTTCAGTTTTAACTTTTATTTTTGCTGTATGGCATACATTTGTGAAAAATATGCAGCGCCATCTCTTGGTGATCACAGACACACAACCGGGAGATGTTTAAAACTAATTTACCGTAATCAATCATTAGTTCCGCATCGTACGTCCTATCAAAGCGAAATAACGCGCTGTATTCGTATCATGTTTCTGTAGTTTGACAGTTCACTAATTAAACATTAAATGTAATTAAAGTTTACTAATTGTTCATTTGGTTTTTGTAAATGATTTACCTGTAATGTCGACCGTCCTTTTTGGAACTGAATAAACTGTTAGTGTTTGTGCTCATGGATCCTGAGTTAAAATTGTTTTAACCTTGTTTCAGTGTTCAGTGAATTGCTTCGGTATGGATTTTGAAGTTATATCTGCCTTTTGTTTTATGCCTCTGTTGATGCTCGTAGCAGCTCAAGGTTGGGCATGGATGATTTGTGCATTTATTTGTTTACCTTTAGTATTGGTGTTATATTACTATAAAATGTTAGCTTCAAAAACCAGGACTCGCTTTTTCCTTGCTTGGAGTATTGTATCTTTCTTCTTTTTGCTTGCGGTTTTCGAATTAGAAGTTGTTCCATATTTAGAAATCCTATTCTCTGAGAATTTCCTTCTAATGTGTTTTGTGGCTACTATGTGCATATTTATATATTTAGTTAAAACGAATTCTCAGCCAGCATCGCTCTCAGCTCAGGCAACTGAAAGAGTGGCAAATAAAGCTGACCAAAGCAAAAAAGTAAAATGTGAAATATGTTCGTGTATTCAACCTGCAAGAACTAATCATTGCGATCTGTGTGGGTACTGCATACACAAACGAGATCATCACAGTGTATGGTAAGTATTTATCTGTTATTACTTGTTACGGCAAGAACTAGCATGCATTTAGTAATGAGTTAAAGGAAAATTATGATTGTATGCAGTATTGAAATTGGACGGCTATCAGCGGTTGCTAAACTATTGGAAAATGAGTGAAGTAATGATTTCCATTGTTAATGCTTTAATTTTTATATCTGCCTGAGATCTGTATATGCCTTTTACTTTCAGTATTAGTATACTATATCATTTCAATATTATTCAGTGAAAACTAATCATTTCATGTCATAATGAGGACAGTGAATGACTATGTATGCATACCGTAAAAAAGTAACAAGAGATATTTAATTTTGTATAGCTAGATTGCCCATTATAATATAGATCTATGTAGAATCTCAAATCATTCATCTCAGTAGAGACACAAGTAAAAAGTAAATCGTATGAAATACTGTATATTTAAAAAATGTATTATTAGTATATTAAAAAAATGTGCTGTGGATATAAATCAACTGGCAATACCTTTTTTTGTATAGGGCGTGTTGCTAAAAAAAAAGATGCTAAACATTGAATTAATAAATGTAAGAATTTTTCATATAATTTAAGGCATTTTATTTAACTTTCATTACATATTATTCTTAGTAAAGTTAAATAATATTTGTATATGCATTAATTTATACTTTGAGTTGTGTAATATTTTTGGATGCTTAGAAATGTGCTAAAAAGAAAAATCCAATATAAGGAATAGAAGATGATGTATCAGTGAATATGGCTCCTTGAGATGATTGGAGCACCTGCTACAGGAGCTGCATTAAACATTAAATAAAATAAGCACATGCTTTGGACATCAGGGAAAGGTGCACCACAAAAATTTCCCATTGTCAGTTTTAACCAAAGAATGTGTGACACAGTTAAACCAAAAGATTACAAGAAATTCTGAGGAATTAAAAGACAATTCTAAGTACCATATGTTGGCCTGTTTAGGTCTGGATAGTAATTAAGATTTGAGAATCTTTTTTAATCAGGTTTTGAAAACTAACTCTCAGATAAAAAGAAATGAGACATTCAAACCATATGATGGTTAACATTGAATGTTCTGTATAAGTCTAAAATATTAGTTTTAAATTTGAATCAATGGTTGGTTTTGCAACTACAGTTTTATTTACTCACTGGAGGAATTTAAAATCTGTAAGTATTTATTAGTCGCATGTAAAATGATTTCATAACATGTAGGAGCAGGGGAGTGTGCAAAATTGCCAAATATAGGATGCTTCTTCAGATAACAATTTAAAATACCGTATTTAGTGAGTCAGTTGTTAGAACCTTGTGTTCTTGATTGAAGCACTGTTTCTAACTCCATGGTATAATGCATAAGATCTAATGAAAAAGTCTGTATATTTGGAAAGTGGGGAGTTAAAAAAAAAAAAATTCTTACCTTTAATAATATTTATTGCACAATATAATTTTTGTTGTTACTTACCATCTCTTGCCAGTTTGATGGTAATTTATAGATACCATTTTTGAAAAGTGTCATGTCCTTAGAGGCAAAGAACTCTATTAGTGGTTAGCTGACATATGTTTCAGTTTTGAATTTTTGGTTAAAAAATTTTCCAAGTAAAGAAAGAAGGAATAATTGGAGGGTGGTAGGTCAGAGAAGTACGGTGGATGCAGGAGAATTTTCCAGGCTAGCCCTGTAATTTTCTAACAGGTTTCCAAAACAGCATGTGGTCTGGCATTATCACGATACAGAATGGTATGCTTGTTATTAAACATTGCTGGCCTCGTTTCTTTGACTACATTGTTTAAATCATCCATTTACTGACAGTATCTCTAAATTAAGCTTTTCTTTGGTGCCTCTTTGCTAGACAGGCGCATAGATTTTTTGGCGAACAAAAATTACGTTTGGCAGTAGTAGATCATGACCAATACGACTTACGGCAACCTATTGCTGGACCAGTAATTTACAGCAACCCCATGGTTTGAGCACTGTAGTATTTGATGTCATTTAATTTTTAAAATAAAGCATTTTATTATGTAAATTCTGTGTTTTAACTATTATTTATGTATGTTAAATATTAAATTTGATTTAATTTTGCATTTTTCATTTGAAATACTGATTTAGTTGTATATGATATCTCTACATATAATAAAACAAAGAGTCTGTGTGTGTGTGTCTTTCGTTCATGTTGCGAGTAAGCTAATAGACCCAGGGCCACGAAATTTGGTACATAGGTGTATCTACACAAGAGCCAGTGCACCTCGAAGCGATTTTTTCGAATTCGAATTTTTTTTTATTTTATGTTTTGTGACCAAATCGCGTCATTTTGAGTCATAATGGGCTACAGGAAAGCGAGATTTCACTCTATACATTTCATTTTTACATCGTCGTGAAGCGTAGACACTTAGCTATTTTACGAACTTAAAATAAATTTCGTATTTCAATAAATCGATTAAATACGAATTTATTTAGGAAGGTGAGCTTAACACCTTTTCAGCGAAAGTTTTTTTAAAAAAACTTATTTTAAAAAATGTGCTGTTTATTTTCCTTTGATTTTTGGACACTTTGAACTTTAATCCTTTCGACTCCTTTTAAAAAAAGAATTTTGGAAAAATAATAATATTTTGTATTTTTTTTAAAATTTTTTAAATGAAGCTTCCGAATACACTTCTCACATCTCAGATATTTTAAAATGTAGTTTTGGCAACAATTTTCCTTTCTTATTGTTGTTGATAGATTTTTGATGAAATTGCATCATTTTGAATAGTTTCATTCTTTTAAAAATTTCGGTTTGGCAACAATTTTTCATCGTATTTCTTATGTTACTGTTTTTAAGAGACTGAAAAGTTTAAGAAATTAAAAAGTTGTTTCTTTTTGCAACGGTAAATTGTTTAATTACTTTATTAGGATAATTAACATTTGTATCAAGGGATATTGCTTATTTCATTGTAATATTATGTTTTAATTATATATAATTTTAATTATAAAAACGTTTTGCATGATATTTTTTAATCTGTTTAAGTTCTTAATCTGATTATACCATTTGAGTTCTTAAGATTTTGCAAAGGGAAGTTGGTTAATTTATTTATTAGGATAAGTAATATTTGCATTAAGGGATGCTGCTTATTTCATTGTCATTTTTTATGTATATAACAAGTTAAATGGCTGCAATATGACTGCTGACACATTTTCTCAGAAGATTACCTAAAGTATCATAACATTTGAAAATTTCAGAAAATGAATCACTCAAACTATCAAGTAAGAAAATGTTTAAAAAATTTTGACTCATCAGAAATGGCATGGAGTTATTTATATTATTGTAGAATTTTTGTATAATGTTTTATGTAGTTACGGTGGTGGTTAAGAAGGGGGATATAAATTATGTTTTAACAAATGTTTAATACACATCTCTTGCAATCAGTTTGCTAAAAATTCAAGATGTATATGTTTTTCTGGTAATACATCAGGGCCGTATGCAAGGAAGGGTTTTATTCTTAAAAAAGAAAAAAATATTTGGAAGAAATTACGGGGCTATCAGTCCCAGGTGTGTCTTTTAGGCATTTTCCCGGTACGTTTAAAAGCCAGACGAAGGCTGGCCGCACAGCGGCTAGTATTAAATATTTTTATGGTATAGATGATGTAATCAGTGACATAATTTTATTTTTAAAATAAAGTGCTTTAATACCTATAAAGTTTGTGTTTTAAATATTATTTATGACTTAATTTCAAAGTCAAACAACAAAAATCAGCATTATATTTGCAAATTTTCACAGTTTTAGTTTCGATGGATTTTACCGAAACAACATCCTCAGCTGCCAAAGCGCAAATGAACGAGATAAGATATAGTGGTAATATAGGAATGGCTGGACCAAACAAGCTACTGGCTGTATCTATTGATGAAACAAGAAACTAAAACATAATTTCTGTAAAGGCTGAAGGTAAAGATGGATTGGAATTAGGGTCATTAACTAGAACAGAAAGATTTTTTTTGAATGTGAAATGTCTATAGAAAATCTAATTCAATTGTCTAGAAAATCCAGTTCACCAATGGAAGATGTTTTTTGAATAATTTTGGCAGCAGAAAAATTGAAAGTGTGACTTTCGGACTAACAATGCTGGACAACAGAAAACTTCTGTGTTTTTCTTTTTTTCTAACATATGCCTCATGTCCCTTAATGTGAAATTTTAAGACTCTCTTAGTTTGGCCAATATAAATTAAACCGCACTGGCAAGGAATCCTGTAAATACTCCAGGAATTCATATCCAGAATGGGGTCCTTATGTATGGAACTAGGAATTTTATTGATAGGAGAAAAGGTGACCCGAAAGTTAAATTTCTATAAAATACAATCACATTTATAGCTAATTGATGGAAAGAAAGAACTGACAAAAGAATTCTTAGAATTGCCTAAAACAAAAGTGTGTCTTTTGATGTGTTGAGATGAGAATTTAACTGCTTGATTAATAATATTGGGGGAAAAGGCCCTGACAATAGATAATGCTTTTGAATACCGTATTTGATGGCATATAAGACGCACCCTTATTTAGAAGGCCACACGCAAGGAAAAAAAGTTTCAATGGACAGCGCGGTACCACTATAACTTAAAATGTGGTTTCTTTTAGTTCTCACATTTCGTAAAAGCCAAATAAACAGTCATTGAATGCAATTACCAAACATATTTTTATTAAGGAAAATTAACAAATGGCAAGCTATTTTGAACATGATATGTAAATTTCAATAATGAATAAATGAATGAATGGCAAGCAATCAAACATAATACAAAATAAAGCAGAAACAACAAAAAACACAGATTCAAGGAAAACGTTGCCTATCATGAAATTAGACTTTAATCACTTTCAAAACCATAAAAATCCTTTTCACTATCATCATCATCGAAAACGAGAATATCGTCATCATTACTATTTCCGTCATCGTTAGTATCACCTTCTTCGAATAATGCGCCGTCTTCTGTTCCGTCAAGAGCATTACTGATTCCGTACTTCTTAAAGGACTTAACAGTTACTTCAGCCTTTACGTCCTCCCAAGATCTTTTTACCCACTCGCAAACTTGTGAAATAGAGGGCCGCTTCATTTTACCTGAGGGCGGGATGTAGCTCTCCTATCCACTTGTTCCATCGTTCTCGCACTTTTTCCTTAAATGGCTTATTCACCGATACATCTAAAGGCTGCAATTGGCTAGTCAGTCCACAGGAATGACAGCTCTCTGAATTTTTAATTCTCTCGCTTTATTCTTTTTGGTTTCAGTTCTATGGGTGCTAAACTGATCCAAAACCAAAAGAGGGTTTTCTTAAGAGTCCACCAGGTCGCTTCGTCCATACGTTCTTTAACCACAGTTTCATTCCAGCTTCGTCCATCCAGCCTTTCGGATGAACATGAACAAGTTTTTCTTTTGAATATGAAAAACGGCGGTAGTTTTGTGCCATCAGCACAACATGTTAGAACTACCGTATATCGGGTTTTTTCATGACCTGTGGTTTTTCTGGTTATTGATTTAGACTCTAATACTCACAGTCTTGTTGGATGGTACATCAAATGTGAGTGGAATTTCATCCATATTTCCTATTTGACCGAGCTCAAAAGAAGTTTCTTGTGTGCATTTATAACAAACTTATGAAATGCTAGTATTTTTTCTTCATAATCTGCTGGCATTTTCTGTGCAATAGTTGTTTTTGTGCACATTGATAAGCCTTGCCTTTTCATGAACATGTAGCACCAGCCCTCAGACCCTGAAAAAGTTCTGATTCCCATGTTTTTCTGCAAATCCTTTGTCCTCATTGATTATCATTTTGGTTGAAACACTTATCCCAAAATTCCTCTTATCTATCACCCACATTTTTATGGCATTTTCAAGTTCAGGCCAAGATGGAGCTGGGCATCGAAGGTTATATTTTTGTTTTTTAGCAGTCTTCAGGTGATCTTCCTGCAGTCGCCAAGTATGTATCATTTTTTCGGTAGGTGGGGGACCGAAATGCCTTGCTGCTGCTCTGTTTCCTTGCACTTTGGCGTAGTTTAACACTCCTAGTTTATACTGAATTGTATAGCTTAATCTCTTGTTTCCTGTAGTCATATTTTCCAGGGTATTTTTTTTAAACAAATAGTTTTAAGCACAGGTACTGACACGTTTATACAGAGTAGCACTGATACCGACAAGTGTGTCAGCGGAGTCAAAGAAATTCTATATAAAGAAGGAAGGGCTTCATAGACATAATGTAAACCAGTTTGTCCTCTATGCTGCTAGAAAGAAGAGGGACAATTCGCCAAGGGATTTGGCGACGGAACCTGTTGGCAAGAATTTCCCCCTTTGTGATGTACCTGGCCGAGATTTTTCGCCTCCGCCATGTGTACAGGAAATTGAGGAACACGGGTTAAGATGAATCGTTCTTTGACTTTTCGTGATAATTTAAACTCGAATTTTCATGCTTTTTTGCTTTACCAGTTTAACTTGTATTATCCATATCGCAGTTTGATGTCTGATTTTATATCTGTCAATATGTATAGGGAAAAAAAATGGAGTCACACAGCTTTAAACTCTTGATAAACGTGACCGTCGAACCTGTTCGAACTTCGACATCAGCTTCGAGCTTTGGCGCTTTTTGGCGACAAATATTTCATGCATGCGCAATTGTGTCCCTTTTCGTTCAGAGGGAGCCTCTCCTGCTGCTGCAAAGCTTTCCTTCTTAACAATACGTATTCTTTGGCTGAGTGTCGAGCGTCATACGTTGTGCTATGTGCTACTCCCCGCTTCTCTGCACCGAGGGTGGAGCGAGCACTACTAGTTTCATTTACTTTTTGATGGGAACGGTGCAGTGTCAGAAGGAAACCATCTCAGTTCTCTCTTTTGAGCTATATTTATGTTGGCAAATATTTAGTTAAACCTGATAAAATAATTATGGCAGATGTAGCAAAAGTTATGTGTGTCTAGACCTTTATCCGGGCTAAAAATAGCATTCAGTATTGAAAGTTAACCTGTGTCCTTCACGTATAAGATGCAGGTAACTTTCTTGAGACCAAATTTAGGAAAAAAAGTGCGTCTTATATGCTGTCAAATACGGTAATGTAATTCTTGATAATTTAGTCGGATGACATGATCTGAAATGTGGTAGAAGGCAAACCGATGAAGTTTTAGCGTAAACCGTAGTACTAAGGCTGGATGTGTTACGTGTGATCAAAATGTCGAAGAACAGAAGAGAATTGCATGTCTCAAGTTCAAACGTGAACTTAATAGCAGGATCGATAGAATTCATTATTGAAATAACTTTATTTAAATCATCTTTATTACTGTCAAATGGGGTAAAAGTATCATCTACGTAACCATACCATGAAGTTTATAGTTTTAAATAATTTTGATTCATAATAATGCATGTAGATATCAGCCAGAATGGGACTAAAAGGGCTTCTCATGGCTAATCGCTGAGTTTGCTTGTAATACTTATTTTGAAACATTGGAAATACTAATTTTGGACTTCTCTGTTATTATCGTCGTGTTACTTTACGTTACTTATAGTAGTCCCAAACATGCTTTCTTTTTCCATGAGGTGTGTTCGCCATTTTGTGATTGTATGAGTTTTGGAGAACCAAACAGGCATATTTTTTACTCACCTTTTTTCTATGTGGTATGTTCGCCATTTTATGATTGCATGAGTTTCGGTAAGTGTTTTTCCAATTTTTTTAAAATTTGATTTATGTTTTACACATTTTAATTTTTCTTATTTAATATTCTGCTTTGCTTATCTGATTTCATTCTTTCTAGTTACAAATATTTTCTTTTATATTAATTTTCAGTGTGAAATGTTTCTGTCTTTTGAGCTTTATTATTGGTTAGTTAAGTTAGTTTGATTTTCTTCATTGTTTATCATGCCTTCATCCATTAATTGTTTCTCTAAATTATGCCTGAAATGACAGAAATTTCTGAATCACCTTGACTTTTTACTGAAGTGTAAATGTAAAAAAATTGGTTCTCAATTTCATTCAAATCAAATCTAATCAAAAATCTTCCATTTGTATTTCAAAAATTCTTTTAAACTGTAAACTTGCCATGCTTCAGTCCAGCATAAGGGATACACGTCAGCAGTTATCCAAAATTGAACTTGAGCTATATAAGCTTCATATGGAACTCGCTAATTCATATACAAAATTCAGTGCCATTGATCAAAAGTCTTGGTATAAAATTGAGAATGTGGTTAACTGTCAAAAACATCCTTGCATTTAAATTCCAAAAATTTCTTTTACAGTCTTTCAATTTAAGTAGTTCAGAAAATCTTTCCATTGTAAATATTAAATCAATAGTTAATAGTGTGTTTATCAGAACTAGTGTTAGTTTATCAGAACAAGAAAGAATTCTGAAATAAATTTTAACTTCTCACAAACTTCAAAACCCTTGATTCCAAAGATCTTGTCTCCTATTGAAAAAGCTTTCAAGTTCAGTAAAGTTTTAGATGCACAGAAAGAAATGATTAGGCATCTTATTGCCCATAATGTGAAATTCAACAGTAAGCCTTTGAAACCAAATCTAAACCCGAAAGAAAGAGCTACAGTGCGCGAAATTCATTCTAACCCAGACATTATAATATCAAAGGTCGACAAAGGTGCCTTGATAGTTATCATGGGCAAGAACACTTACATCGATGGTGTCATTAAAGTGTTAAACAAAGGACTATATAATCTGATCCTTAAACATCCTTCACCTTCAGACCTCTAAAAAATAAAAACTGCAATCAAATCTTCACAAATCCTTTCGACCAACTAAAACAGCTGCTTATCCCATCTGTTGTGAATTGTGCCAGATTATATGCTCTTCCCAAAATTCATAAAAGTGGTATTCCTTTCTGTCCTATTGTATCAAATTTAGGCACTGCCTCGCATCAAATTTAGGCACTGCCTGCACCTGTTAGCTAAATATTTAATTTTTAGATTTTCAACTCAAGTGTTATAAAAAAAAAAAAAAAAAAAAAAAAAAAAAAAAAGAATTTATAAAAAGTGTTAAAAGCATTTCTCCTAGAAATTTACTCATAATTTCTTTTGATGTAAAATCATTGTTCACCAATGTTCCAGTGGATTGTGCATTAAGATGACTAGAAACCAGACTTCTTGAATTTCATTTCTCCTGCATCGAAATTGATGAGCTAATTTCCTTCAATTCTGTTTGAAATAAACACACTTTGTTTTCCAAAATACATATTACAAGCAAACGGAGGGATTAGACAAGGGAAGCCCTCTTAGTTCCATCTTGTCTGATATCTACATGCATTATTATAAGTCGAAAGATTATTTGAAACTTTAGACTTCCTGGTATAGTTCCGTTGTGTAGATGATACTTTTACCTGTTTGACGGTAATGAAGATGATTTAAATGAAGTTCTTTTAATGATGAATTCCATTGATCCTGCTTTTCAGTTCACATTTGAACTTGAGACATGCAATTCTCTTCCATTCCTCGACACTTTGATCACGCGTAACACATCCAACTTTAGTACTATGGTTTACCCTAAACCTTCATCGGTTTGCCTTCCACACTTCAAATCATGTCATCTGGGGGGGGGGAGGACTAAGCAAAAGGTAGCTTCATTTTATTCCTTTGCTTTCCATGCACTTCATGTTTGTTCCACCAAAATCAGATCTTGATCAAGAACTAAATTATTTAAAAGCAGTAACTATTGGCAGGGGCTTTTTACCCAACATTATTAATCCAGCAGTTAAAAAATTCTCACCTCAACACACTAAAAGGCACACTCTTGTTTTAACAGAGTATCAGAAGTCTGTTGTCATTCCTTTTTTCCATCGGTTAGCTATAAAATTGCACATATTTTACAGAAATTTAACTTTTGTCTCATCTATTCTTCTATCAATAAATTTCTGAGTTCCATATTTAAGGACCCCATTACAGATATGAATTCCTGGGGTATTTACAGGATTCCTTTTGAGTTTGGTTTAATTTACATTGGTTAAACCAAGAGAGCATTAAAATTTCACATTAAGGAACATAAGGCATATGTTAGGAAAAAGGAAACACAGAAGTCCTGTGTTGCCCAGTATTGTGGGTCTGAAAGTCACTTTTTCAATTTTTCTGAAACCAAAATTATTCAAAAAACATCTTCTATTGGTGAATTAGATTTTCTAGAGGTGTGTCACATTCAAAAATTCTTTCTGTTCTAGTTAATGGCCTTAATTCCTATCCATCTTTACCTTCATCCTTTAAGAAAATTATGTTTTAGTTTTCTTATTTCATCATAGATGATGTCACTAGCTTAACTCCTGTCCAGCCATTCTTATCTTATCACTATATCTTATCTTGTTCATTTGCGCTTTGTCAGCTGAGGATGATGGTTCAGTAAAAACCATCGAAACAGGTCCTGTGAAAATTTGCAAATATAACACTGATTTTTGTTGTCTGACTTCAAAATTAATATTTGTCAGGGTTCGTACGGTCCTTAAGAGTTCTTAAAAGTCCTTAGGTTTTTCGGAATCGATTTTTGGTCCTTAAAAGTCCTTAATTTCGGCCGAAATCGGCAGAAGGTCCTTAATTTTAATCATTTGAAATTTCTGTCTGTTTTTACGACTGCCAGTTTGAGTGTGAATTAGCATTTTGGAGGAATATTTTTGGCGATTCACTGACATATATGATTATCTTTTGAATGGGTGAATGGGTTCATGTGTTATAATTTGTTCTTATTTCTAATATAAATAGTGGGATGTTCGAGTTTCTAAGCAAGAAGTGAAACATAAGCATTTTGAAATTCATTTTTTTTTTTCTATTGAAGATCTCTTAAACAACTTTTCGCTTTTGGCGATGTGAATTTTTTTATTTAACGGTTCTAAATTTGGCGACGGTAAAATTTTGGCGATTTTAAGATCAGTTTTTATAGAAAATTTTTAATTCCGAGATCTGGGAATTTTTCGACGATTTTTTAAGTACATTGTAACAGTAATAAATTCCATTAAAATAATGGGAATATATTGAAATTATATTTAAAAAATAACATTATAATAAAATATTTTCCTTGAAGAAAAATGAAAACATAATATTTGAATGTTTTACCTCTGATACTAGAATCTTTTTCTTAACATGTTTATCTTCCCTTTATTTTCTCTACTTTTCATTGGACACAAGCATGGAAAATATCAGAAATGCTTCTAATCTTATCACGTGGACAGGCGTTACAGAAATGTATTTTTTTATTAATAAAGAAATTGAAAACTGACAATTTAAAAGATTCATATAATATGCCTTAATGCATCATACAGAACTGGCACTAGGCTTCCAGTGCCTGCTCTAAATTCTGCTTCCAGTGTCTGTTCTAAATCCTAAAAGTTATGACATTTCTAGATTTTGTTGCTTAATTTGTCACTAAATTCTAAAATTTCTGCCACATCAACTCTATAACCAGCCCTTACCATATATATATCATATTTCTTTTGAATTTTGATATTGCTAAAGAAATAAAATTAGCAGCTTTTTCTATACATTCTAAATGCATTAGTTTTTTTTATAAGAACAGAAATCCTTAATTAAATCCAAAAATTCTAAAATGAAAAGGAAATGTGTTGAAGAAAGAGACTGAAAAATTATTCTTCAAAGATATGTACAATTATTATTATATAAATTATCCAGTTGTTTATGATTTGAGCCTTTAGTATAGTTTCCCATTTCTATTTCCTCATATAACAGAGTTGCTGAGCCAGCTTAAATTAGAACTAAATTCTATAGTCTTTGACCACTAGTCCACATTTTTAGTTTGAATTTGACTGTTCTTGTTTAATTACATTACCACGAGCTGTAACTGATTTTGTTAGCATCAGAACATGCCTTTATGTTCTAAGTTCTTTTTAAATAAAAAGCTTATTTAAACCTTTGTCTGACACTGTATTTACTTTCAGACATAGTGATAATTTGCTTCACGTCTGTCGGGAGGTTTTGGACTATTTAACTTTTACCAGATCAGTAAACCCTCATAACTATATTGTAGAGAGGTTGATAAGTTAAGAGATAAAGCACGCAGAAATTAGTGAGAACACTGGTTTGCGTATTGAGACAATTTTCTGATTGTTAGAAAACATGTTTGAAGAGAAGGAAATTTGATTTAAATTAGCCAAAATGTCTGGGAAGGCTTCAAATTAAAAAGACGCATAAATATTTTGTTGATTTTTGTTGTTACAAAACATGAATGTTTTGTAGCTTTTAATGTGTAATTATCCTAATATCATTTGAAAATCAATGTCATAAATTACATGTATTTTAAACTTTGAAATTTTATTAAATTGTGATTTTAATAGGGCCTTTTTTAACAAATATTATTAAAAAATAAATAAAATTTCATATTGGCTATGTAAATCCATAATGACTAAGGTTATCTAACTACGTAATTTAATTATTTATAACTAACTGCTTACCTTTAAAAATTACCTCTGCATATTAAAGTGAGTTATTGCCTTTCATTAATAATTACCGTGGCCACAAGATAAAACACAAAAATGTAAAAAATCACGTAAAACTTATTCTTTGCATCTAGTGAGACTTAAAACAATACAAAACAACTTACCACCTGTGGTGCTTTAGTGGTTTATTGGACCTACACGAAGCTACGACACTAACTGTGACAGACAGAACCCAGTTAACTTTCAAATCTTGCCAACCGTGCCTACATCAGGCCTTTTAGGTTAGTTCTAATCAGCAGGTCTCTCTCTAGGCAAGCAGCAGCGGTGACAGGGCGATCTTTTATGAATCATACTGAGTATGATCTACTTCTAATTTTAATCTATGCCGCTTGACATAAAATCTACTTGCTATTTACTAAGCCTCTAGACTGAGCAAGTATGTGACAAAAATGAAGTAATAAAAAATAATCATAAAACTAACTGTTATCAAAACATAAATAAAATGTCACTTATTTTCTTTCAAATATGTCCAACTATTATAAATATAAAATATTTAATGCTGCTTGATACATTTTATAAAGTTGATTTTATTCTCAAACTTATTAATAATTTTGTTAATTAATTCATGTTTAATAATTATTCATCCTACTTACAGATCTATTTTCTTTTTAGGATGGTATTACAAAAATGAAGTTCAGGCATAGATAATATTTTTAATTGAATTTATTCAGTTCCCATTTGTTCATAGGTCCTTAATTTTTTTCATTAATAGTCCTTAAAAGTACTTAATTTCCATGTGCAGAAATGTGTACGAACGCTGTTTGTTCAGCATGTTATTTTATTATTTGTGGCTGTTAAATATTAAAAACTCGGCTTAGAGGTGGAGGGGCTGGTTGTCTGGGCTCATATTATGCTTGTTTCCTAATGCTGCTTTTGTAGATAATCAACTTTTCATTTCTAATTATCATCTAGTTCAAAAAAGGGCTCAATTTTGTTCTGAGCGGTCAGCGATGCACATATGACGTCTCAATCAATTTCTCGCATTTAACTTAGGAGGTACTTATCTGGAACATTTATAGACCAATTCTAGTTTCCAAATATGATCTGAAATGGTTTGTTCAGCTGAATTAATCTTTTTTGCAATCTCCAATTTTGTCAAAAAAGGATCTTGCTGTCTCAATGGTCTTGATGGTAAGATCCTCAGAGCATGGCTTGCGATCAAACTCAAAATCACCTGCTTCATGTTTTTCGGATCATCTCCTGCACATTCTATCTGAAACTGCATCTCCACCAAAAACTGTCACTAAGTTTTGACATGCTTCTGTTGCATTTCTTCCTAGTTGGAATTTGTACAAAATACATTGTTATAATGAAGTTCATTGTTATCCATGTTTACATGATCGACACACTTGTTCCATGTTTATACTTAATAGTAACATGAAGTGTTTTTATTTCAGTTAATTTAAAAGAGCAGATGTTTATAAATGTGGTGATAAAGAGAGACAGCTATATGTGCCATAAATTAAGCTTTACAAGCATGTTGAAATTTGTAATAACATAGTCAGACAGAACTTTGCAGTAGATCTTAACATTATGGATCCATTATGTGAGCAATTAAGTTCTTGATAAAAAGTGCTCTTATTAGTCTTTCAGCTGATATGGAATATCTACTGCAGATGAACAAGGTTAGATTAAATTTTTATTCAGTAAGCAAGCTTTGATCCATTTTTAATCATCAGATCTGTACCATCATTTTTTTTAAACCATTCAAGATTTTTTTAAAAGTATTTCTTTAATATTGCGCCATGATTATATTTATTTGAACTTTAGTTTATATAATTATAATAGACTGTGGCCCAGTTTGTTATTTTTTTCATTATTGATGTGTTTGGTAGAATTAATAAGTGAAGGATAATAAGTTAAATAATAATAAGTTAGGGATTTTTAATAATAAGTTAGGAATTTTTTATTTCTTCCCAATATTAGTAGATGTAAATGCATGATCAGTTTGCTTTGGCTTATAAATGAGTCAAATCTGATCTCTTAAGTCTTTTCAGAGGTTGGTGATTGTGGAAGAAGGGTGCTTGTATTGAGTGCTGCCCTGCCCACCTATCTGCTGAAAGTTTATTTTATAATAATAATAGGCTGTTCCTGTGGAAATAAAGTGAGATTTCTGCAGTTTGTTTTCTGTGGTATTCTTGAACAAAAATTAAGATGAAACTTTTGTAAAATTACCATATATGCTTTATCCAAATGAAATAAACTAATCAATCAAATAAAAATATTCTGATCATGAATAATATACGTGAGAGTTTCAGTTGATTTTCACTTCAAATAATTGCTGTTATTTCTAGATTATGCATAGTATGTTTTGATAATGTATTAATCTTTGATGAACCATTTCATTTGTCTAAATAAAAGTGAGTATATAAAAAGAACTTAAATAGAGTATCTTTTATATCTTTTCTTAGAATTATTAAAATTATTTGGATATTGTTCTGTTCTCTGGACTATATTCAGATATTGCCAAAAGCTGATCATCTGGCAAAAAATTCAAAGCATAAAAATAATCACCAAAATATTTACCATATGGTTAAATACGGGAAAAAAAAATCATAGGAAAAAATAATATAACAACAGATATCCCTTAAATTAGAAATTTTAATGTAAATTAAACAATTTGCCAAAGAAATTGGGAAAAAAAATTTGGTTAGCAAATTAAGATTAATGTGGAGGCATGAAACTGTGGATATCATTTAAAATATCTGAAAACATTTTCATTGTAGGATGCTCGTATGATGAAGAGAAACCAGAGCATCATTGTAAGATCATGCTGCCGCCACATAAACTCAATTAAATAAGAATCTAATTGGCTACACTCAGTGTGGTGTTGACGTTTATTTCGCTGTTTCGCATTGCCCCATAACCTTTCAACAGTTTGCATAGGACAACCAATATCGGGATTGATAAAATTATATTTAAGGTTAACACAGAAATGTTCAAATCTGGCCTCTTTTAATTCTTCACTGTTATAACTTTTCTAACAGACTAAGTATATTATAGTACAGTAGAACTCCAATTATCCAAATGAATTGGGACCGGACCCCATTTGAATAATAAAAAATTTGGATGAAATGAATTTTTTACGAAGGAAAGGTCTATGTACACTTTAATTAATTACTGTATGTTGAAAATGAGAGAAAAAAATATTTTTAAAGAAAAAAAAAGGTTTTAATTTATTAAAATGAATAGGCAACACTTTTGTGTACATGTTATATAGGTACTGTACAGTACTTATAAGTGCTGAAAGTCATTGCTTGCTTAACATCTCGGTCAAAGTAAGCTGTTTTACTCTCTTCATCTGTTTTCTGGTAGTCAAGTTGTGCATCTGCTTGGCAATGAGAAGTTGCATGTAGTCACACTCGGGCTGACGCTCCATCCACTTCAACACAATTTCAAGGCCTGCAAATGTTTCACTGGCTGATGGTCCTGTGTCTGTTTCAACTTTTAGGTCTTCTTCTTCCTTGACACTTTCTCTTTCACACTTTCAATAAGTTCATCATCATTTAGAATTTGAAACCAACAGTCTAATGGATTATACACCATCCATTCTGCTGTATCCTCAGTGCTAACTTCTGAACATCCAGGAATTTTCAAAGGAAAGTTTTTTAATTCCTCGCATGACATGGCATCCTTATCTTCTCTTGTCTCTTCCCTTGCCTTTTCTTGAGCTCGTTTTTCTTCTGTTTTGCAATTGATTCTGAAATTCTGAAAGCCATTCAGATAATCAGCGATCCGGAAAGTCAAGAGTTCGGATAATTGGAGCTGTATTGTAGCATCAATAATATTCTCTTCAATAACTTTTAACCGATGTTCTGGCAGAGGCGGCTAGGCACAGCAACTAAGAAAAATCCATTTGTTTTTTGGCAAATCCTGCTGCACATTCACTGAGGTGGAAGAATACGACTAACATTTTTTTTTTTTTTTTTTAATAAAAATTAAAATTTTTTTTTTTTTTTTTTTAATGAAAACAGATTTTTGTCAACTTCAACAATATTATCATGGCCCTCTGTTTCAAGTGGTAGTCTAGGCAGTAATGCATGGCAGCAGAATTCCCTTATATAGCTATTCCAATCAATAACAGTGAAATGATTCATATCAAGTTGATTTGACAAAATGCATTGGAAATTAATTCTAAATGCCAAGTATGAATGAAACGATTTGCTGTTAAGAAACTGGTAAATCTCAAAATTAGTTCGATCCTTCAAACCAATTTTGAGAATGCAATCTTTTTTCCCCCTCTGCACATCATATCTTCACATCTTCATTTAAATGCTTTCTTTGAACTGAAGAGCTTCATTTTATGGTTTTTCATGCACTTTCTTTTGGAGTGAATAGTTCCTTGTTGATTATATAGAAGATGTTTCATCATTAGGTAAGTTCCAAATCTTCATAAAGATTTGGAACTTACCTAATGATAAACATCTTCTATATCATGGTAAATACATTGTATTCTCATTGCAAATTTTGAAAAGGCATTCTTTTACCTATTTTAAAAAGTAAGCATTGTAATGATTTTAAAAGTAAACATTGGTGACTTCCTATGAACCAATCTCATGAGTTTAACAACACATTGGTGACAAGTCCGATTCCTGTAACAGAACAGTACCGGTATTTATAATAAGAAAATCTGAAGGATGGTTAAGACATAAAATATTAAATGTGTGAAATCTTTAATATTTTATGTCTTAACCATTATGAAAGTATTATGAAAGAAATTTATGAAATGCAGCAATTTAGAATTGAATTTTAAGTGCATTTATTTTAAATCTTTCATAATTTTGTTAAATTTAAGCATATTATGAGAGATATTTTTGGAATTTTATGGAAGCTGCTGTAATAATGAAAATAGTTTCTTAAAAACTCAATAATAAATATCTTTATTTTAGGTTAGACATATGTATAGGTTCTAGAAACCAGAGATACTTCATTATTGCTCTCATTGCTTTAGCAATTGCTTGCTTTTATAGCAGCAATTTGACACTGACCACTATTTGCCATCCAACCCTTGTTGGCGGGTTAATTTTGCTGCCTGATGATTGCAGTGATGTATTTGGAGATATTCAGTAAGTAGCTCTTTTAAAAAGCACTCTTTATGATTTTTTAAGTATATGATTATGCAGTACATTTTCTGTCTCCTAACTAAGAGAAGATGCTGTTCAGGTGACTGTGGAACCAAACACAGGTTTCATGCATTCAAAATTATTAGGTAAAAACTGTCACTTTAAGCTGTAAAATCAATAATAATGCCATTTCTAGATATCTTGATTATTTTCAAGGTGTTGTTAGTCTTTTAAAATAGTACAAAATCATTACTATCGTATGACAAATAGGATACAAGAGTTGAGATGTCTGAAATCAAAAGCACTCACTGGTAATTATCTTCACTGATATTACTGATAGTCAGGTCAAATACCTTTTATTAGTTGCTTAAAAAAAAAAAGATAGGTGCTTTCTGATTATCTCTCCCCCCCAAAAAAAAGTCCGCAACCCATTTCCGGTTTAATTTTTTCCGAAATTAATGTGGAAAAGCCAACAGCTGTTTTTGAAATGGCAATATGCTAAGAATTACATAAAGTCAATAGAGCAGTCAATGAATAAAGTTTATAAAAAGCAAGAAACACCTGTAGCATAATGCTTATCTTTTCAAAAAATGCTTTTTATTATTATTTTTTGACTTTTCACCCCTTGTGCACAGTTATCTGTTTTCACTTAAACAAAGCCAGAGAATTTCCTAAATTTGGTTTTATCCATGCTGTTATTTTTCCCATGTACAAAGCAGTTTATTTTTGCTTGAAAAAATGGTATCTTCTGATTATCAGAACACGACATTTCTGAAGAACACTTTCTTTTCCATCAGCCAAGAATGCCACAGTCTCATTACAATTCGTTACAAGGAAAATATATATATATATATGTACTTAATAATGAAAAAAATAGCAAAAGGGAAAGTAGGTAAATTTGCTGTTTTGGTTTGGAGGCTGGTCCATGCATACTGAAAAACTTGTGTGTTGTGCACACACAAGCATATCTGTGTTTACAACATAACTGTTTTGGTCACGTATTGCATTGTCTCATGAATACTTGGTACTTAAGTATTTTCACAACCACCTTGGTAGAAGTTGCCAAACTGTAGCAACCATGTTCATTACAGTTCTTCGTGTAACCGTATCAATAACTGTAAGTTTGAGTAAGCAATGTTACTATATTCGAACATGCTGTTTTGGTTGTATTAGAAGCTCTAAAGGCAAACTGTGATATTTTTGGTCTTCTGCTAAATTTTGAAATATGCGCTTGAGGGATTTGCCTGCAAATGAAGAAAGTTGTGGGAAATTGTTTCAGGAATATAATATTTTGCCACATTGGTGGGAATAATCAGATTCGCGTTTGATGATATGTATTGGAAAACAACCTTTTTGAAACTGCATCATGAAAAAAAATTAATGAACACTTCTGCCTTCGAAACTGTAATTGGTTTGAGGATAGTCGTATGATGTACTACAGCAGTCAGACTTATATACTGCTAAAGTAAAGAATTAACGAGTGTTAAATTTTTCTTGGAAGAGTTAGAAATGGCTGGTAAGACTGTTGGAGATTGGAATAAATTACATGTGCAAGCTACCATTTGTAAGTAGTTTTATTTATTGTTTTCCAGGATAAAAATCAAACTACAATTAAAATATGTATCTAATATCATGGATGATACGTAGTAAATAACTTTGTCCGATTTGAAATTACCATTCTTTTTCTTAAAAAATTGCCAAATTGCACCAAAGTGGTTGCAATAATATCAAAGTACTGAATAGTTTAGGAGGGTGGGGATATTGATAATCAGACAGAACCAAAAGTTATTAGTCATGCTGCAGAGACTGACATTCTTTAAATGTACTGGGAAAAATTTTTTTCAGAAGTCTGAATAATTACTTTTAGATTATATAGTTATAGAATAAAATTATAAGACGTACTTAATTTTTTTTATTTTATTATGTGTGGCTTGAATTTATTAATCAGTGCTCTTTACTATTGTTTACATTTTGTTTTAATATAAAGTATGTTTAAACATAGAATTTATTTGTTTATTTATTTTCTAGCATAGCTGTCTGCTTTGTGAGTGCCATATATACACTGATGATAGCTGGGTTTTCTTTATACCTCTTACTACAACAACTGTGGTTTGTATGTCACAATTCAACATTCGAAGAGTGGAAGCAAGGGCAGTTAGGCCTATATAGCAATGGAAATTGCAGGAATATCATTGATTTTTGTTATGGGTATTCCTAAAGCCTAACATAAGAGAATGAAGCTATAATTTTTGTTGTATTAGATTATATATATTAAAGACTATAAGCAACTACACATACTAACTTTTAGATGTTTTTGAAGTAACTGTTTGTAAAAAGCAATCTTCCTGTATTTACTTTACTATTATATGTGATAATTTGCTTTACATTATTCAGGTATTTATTTTATGATGTATATATATATCATATCATTTAAATCAAAATATAAATCTGATGGAAATGAATAAAATGCTGATCATCTATTTTTAAATATTTATATATTTAGTTTTAATTTCCATTTAGTTTAAATTTCTATTTTTAGTAAATAATGTAACTTATTAATTTTATGTTTTAAATGAAGTGTATAATTTTAAACTTTTTTCTAATTAGTGCATCCTTTGTATATAATATCTGCTTCATCTTGTACCTGTAATCGACATCAGTGTTTAAAACATTTTCTATTATAGATTTTATCTGCTATTTATGTTTCTTCCTTTGATCATTTTGACAAAAAAATAAAAAAAAATAAAAAAAAAAAAGAGAGAAAAGCATATAATAGAACAAGTAAAACTTGTTTATACATTCAAGTTCTGTGGAGCACTGCCTAAAAATTATATAAATTAGTAATCTTAATACGTTCTCCCTTACATAATGTAAATATTCTTGAAAAGGAAATTGAAAAGATTTAAGTGATAGAAACAAAAATTATCTTCCTTATGATTTCTCTCTTTCTCATACTTGATGTATAGGTAAATTGTTAATTAAGTAAAATATGCTAAATAATTAACAAGTTTTGTTATTAGATTAATAACCAGAATTAAAATTCATAAAATTTGGCATGGGAAATTTGCAAAAATTTTTGTCACTATTTATGTTCTTAAAAAACATGCTTGTATATGTATGTTACCAGTAAAATTTGAAATCCAGCATTCTATAGAATGCTTAGGCATTTTTAGGCAAAGTATGAAATGTTTACTATTTCACACATTTCCTAGTCCAGGGGTCGGCAATCTGTCTAGAGTTAAGAGCCATTTTTATACTGGTGTAGTAAATTATTTTTTTTAAAGAGCTAAATATGAGAACATACGTCAGTAATATTAGAAAAAAATAATATAGAGGTTGTCTGCTGTTAAACATGTATTTATTGTCACACCAAAACCTTTTATTTATGTAGTAACAGAACATATAATTCAACTTATTAAAGGAAATGAATACACTTTTTTTATAATTAATTAAAATAAATGTAACAGTAAAAACCTTATTTCAGTAAGTTATATACCTGCACTTAAAATACAAATTAAGTGTAAAAGTAATAGAAATGCAAATGTGTAATATTAGTGAGATTTTGGGATTGAGTAGAGGCACTAAGTTATTCCAACTTGGTGAATATTCAGAAATTCTTTAACTTCATACAACTTTTGAGGCTTTCATCATTAAGCATACTTCTTAATTTGTTTTTAATAATGGTCTTATCTGAAAACAGTTGTTCATCATAGTAAGCTGATCCGAAGATTGTCAAGATGTTAGATATATATGTTTTCACTTGATCATAAAAATCAGGAATACCCATGTTTCAAATGTAATTTCTCTTTTCTTCCTATGTTTTGAAAGATCCATCCATTGGTGTCTGGCAGCCAATTGATTTTTCAAATTTAACAACTGTAACTCAAATTGAGTTCTAGCAAAGGTCGGAAATGATGTGAAATTCAACTCACGCACCTTTGCCACTAGTGGTTTTCTTAAAAATGATACAGTAGGCTTTTCAGATCTAAAATCTTTAAAATGAGCATTAAAAGATTCTTGTATTTTTACAATAGCTGTGACAGAAATTGCACTGTTAATATTACAACCTGAATTGTTTCTGTAATCTCTTCAAGCTTCAAAATGTAGTAAGTATCCATTTTCCATGTTTTGAACAAATAATGGTAATTGTTGTTCAAACAAAAGTATCACTGATAAAAGAGTGTACACAATATTACCTCTCCCTTGTAGATTTTTTTCATGTTGTGTAAGTGTGATGTCATATCAATGGAAAAATAAAAATTTTGCAGTCTGTCATCATTACTTAACTCATGATATTCAGTTCCTTTTTGAAATAGGAATGTCTTGGTATGGTCAAGGCACAAAATGAAACATTTCAGTTCTGAGCCTCTGAACAGCTTACACACTTTGTTATTCAGTATGCAGAAGAAGATCAAAATATCGGCTACTTGCTTCTTCTAATAACTCAGAAAACTGTCTGTGAGGAAGTCCTTTTGACATTATCTTAGTGAGTAAATCCATCACACATACAATCACTTTTGGAAACATCTGTACACAGAGTCCTTCCTGATGAATCAATCACATAAAGAATCGAAAACGTATCATTATCCACCTTTTCTTTGAAGAATGAAACAAAATCTTTTATTTTACCTGTCATACTTGGTGCTGCATCTGTTGCAATAGAAACCAATTTATCAGGTCAGTTTCATTTGTAGTCAAGTATTTCAAAATAGTAGTACATATATCTTCACCATGAATTTGACCCTTAAGGGGCAGTAGTCTAAATAATTCTTCAGAAAGACATGTTTCGGATATGTACCGCACCTACTACTGTAACTTGTGCTACATCTTTTATACTTCTTGTCTTTAGTTTGTTGAGTTGTTATATTTTTTGCCATCTGGACAGTTCTCTTGCGAATGGTCTTTTCCGACATTGGAATGTTATTAATTTTCTTCATTGTGTCATTCTTATTTTGAAAACCTTGAAAAAGGTGATCAGCCATATTCAGAAAGCATTTTGTGTCATATTAGCCATCGGTGAAGGGTTTTTTTATACTTGTTTATATCCTGAGCAACAGCAAAGCTGGCTGTGTTAATGTTAGTAGCAAAGAGTATCCAGCTGCTAAATAATGATGTAGATTTTTGCATTCTATGACATAATTCCATCACTATTGCCTTACTTTCATCTCCCAGAGGGTGTTTTCTTGCAAAAGGTTCATGTTTTATTAAAAAATGATGCTTGATGTTTGACTTTTTGTTATTTGATAATTTTTCATTGCAGATTAGGCATGTCGGAAGACCCAGAGTGTTTTGTATAAATGCGTAATTTTCCATCCATTCACTTTTAAATTCATGGTGCTCATCTCAAATTTTACACTGCTTCTTCTTTGTTCCCATGGTAAAAAATATAACTGTCTCGAATGTGACTGAAAAAAATTTGATGTGTACTCTACATGACTTTCTTTATATGGAATATTAAATTATATACATTTTTCCTGCATTTCATTTAAACTTATTGAATTGAATTAAATCTACTTCGTCTATAGTGCATAAACCACAATAGAATTAAATGCACTTTTCAAAATTCACTAAATTTATTTACCATAGTGATACTCTGGCGCTTTGGTTTATTTAACCCTTTCCTTCTTGCTCCCGTGTCAAAATGACGGGGTGAGGTTTCGCCCTCTATTTCTCGTGCCCGTGATTTTTCGGGCTAGAGAGTTCAAAAGCAACGTGCTAAAAGGATTAAAATCTATTAATTTCTTTTTCCCGGAAAAAGTTTTTATTTCTCATTTTACACACCAGATGGCAGTATCAGAATAATATTTTATGCAATTAGAGATAGTTAGTTTATTTTAAACTAGATGTCAGCACTAATCAAACGTGTGCTTATAATATGTGTTTTGTAATTTTATCGTTAGCTCAGTCATTTAGTTAGTCTCATTGTGAATCACGTGGTTTCTCTTCTGTGACAAAATATACTTATATTTTTATTCTGTACATTATGGAGTCAGAGTCAGATAGTGAATTGGATTCTGATTTTAGTATAAATGGATCTGAAAGTGATTCTGAAGTAACTGATTTTTATGAAAGTTTGGTTAGTGAATCTGAGAGCAGTGATGATGGATTTGTACTGTTGCCTGGACGAGCATGGGCTAAAATTGTGTCTACTTCAGCAGATCATGCACCCCCATGTTTTAAATTTTGGGGAACACCAAAGGTAAATATAAATTTTGATCCAAGTTCTGGTGTCTTACAATATTTTAAGTATTTTGTGAATGACAATTTAGTGGATCTCATCGTTTCGGAAACAAATAGATATGCCGAACAATGCCAAAATTCTCCAGTATTCCGCCTATCCAAAAATAGAAAACCTTGGATACTTGTCACAAAGGAAGAAATTCTTAAATTTCTCAGTATAGTTATTTTACAAGGTATTGTAAAAAAACCAGATACGAAAATGAATTGGAGCAAAAAACATTCAATTTCAACCCCTTTTTTCAGAAGCATAATGCCTTGTAATAGATTTTACGAAATACAGAAGTTTCTGCATTTTGTAGATAATGAAGCTTTTGATTGTAACTCACATCCAAATCCCAAGCTGCATAAAATCTGGCCAGTGTTACTGCACCTGAATGAATTGTTTCAAAGAGCTGTAACTCCTGGACATGCTATTGTAATTGAGGAAACCCTCATGATTTTCAAAGGTCGTTTAGGATGGCGATAATATATGCTGAAAAAAAGATCCTGGTTTGGAGTAAAATCGTATTTGTTATGCGAATCAAGTTCAGGGTATATATGGTCACAAATTATATATACTGTAAAAGGTACGGTTTTTGATGCAAAATATAAAGATCTGCCCTAATCAATTCAAGTTGTGATGTCACTTATCAAGCCTCTGCTAAAACAAGGATATTATCTGATAACAGACAATTTTTATACCTCACCAGAATTGGCAGACATACTTTCAAAATTTCAAACAGACACTTATGGAACTGTAAAACTAAACCGAAAAGAAATTCCTCAAGAATTAGTAAAAAAGAGAATCGCAAAAGGGGAAAATGTTGCTTTTCGTCGAGGTAAAGTTCTTGCCATGAAGTGGAAAGATAAGAAAGATGTTACCATGCTATCTACAGTTCACGCAAATGACATGGTAGATGTACAGTGTAATAACAAAGTTGTCAAAAAACCTACAATTGTCACAGATTACAATAAAAATTTGGGAGCAGTAGATATTGTAGACCAATATCTTGGAGATTACTCTATTGCTCGAAAAAGAGGAAAGAAATATTATGAGAAAATACTTTTTCATTTGTTAGACCAAACTATTTTGAACTCGTATCTTATTTACAGAACAAGAGGCGGAAAAAAATCCCATTTGGTGTTTCGTTTATCTTTAGTAGATGAACTTATTGAAATGTATTAGTCATCAGACACCATTTCAAAAAGAGGCCGGCCAAGCTTGGAGGATAATCCAAACCTTTTGATTGAAAGACATTTTATTAGATAGATACCCCCAAGTGATAAACGGTAACCATCAAGGGAATCCAAAGTTTGTTGTTCCAGAAGAGATGAAAACAATAAGAGATGTAGGAAGGAAACTTGGTATTACTGTCCGGATTGTGACGTTGGCCTTTGCATCTCTTGCTTTGAAATGTATCACACAAGGGAAAAATTACTAAGATTTGTTTATATTATGCATAAGTTTAATAAAATTCTTTTTTAATATTTAAAACACATATTTCTTAAATTTTGATGGCTTACTGGAAAACCAACATTCATTCAAAATAACCCTGAATGTTGGCTTTTCTTAAAAATAATTTTTTAAAAATTTCAAGCTAAAAAAATCCCAAAATTAAAAATGAATGCATGTATTGTACATACATTCATTTTTATACAATTTTCTTCAATAAAAAAAAAGCACTTTCATGACCGTTTTCTTGAAAATTATCCGATTGTTAAGGCGTTAACAGCATTACATCTCATTCATTTTATAACTCAAAATACAAAAAAATTATATCATCTGAAGAATTACCTAATCTTTGCCGCATTTTCTATTCAAATACTATAACAAATCTAAAACGATGTATAAAAGGAATTAAACAAATAAGAAATAAACAGTTTTTCACAAATGATTCAGCGCTGCTTACTAATGTTTATGCGCTACTCGTAAACATTCTCCTCTGTTTGAAACAGATGGGCAACAGTATTTTCTGCTAATATGAAACACTTATTTGCTCGAATTTCATTAGAGATGTATTTCACATTCAATTAATTCAGTTATCACTTCACAGCATAGCAAAAATAATAAAAACATAAAATATCTTCATTAAAAATTTAAATATAGAAAACCATAAAACACCAAATACAGTTAAAAAAATTAAAAAGACAGTTTTTACAATTAAAATAAGAGTTTCTATGTAAAAATAAGCAATTCAGCCAACAGGCAAGAAGAGTTTTCAGTGCACAAAACTGAAACTTTACTCGTAGTCTCACTTAGCAAAAAGACGCTGAAGGCATAGAAACTGATTTAATTTGTTTTGGACACTACGCTGAGTCAATATATGTGATAATTTAATAACTTAAATGGTAATTATAGAATGGATTAAGCGTAATTTAATTCGCAATAATAAAAGAAGATATTACTTTGTTGTTGCGAAGCTTAGTTTCTCTAGATTGGCAACAAATCCACTATTTTGCTAAGTTTCAAAAACAATTTTTAAATTGTTAATAGTACTACAACTAGAACATGCCGGTTAACTAAAGGCATAAAAACCTTAACCAGAACATTAAGAACAGCATAATTCAATAATTTTTAAAGCAAAACATGCACAATTTACAAACGTATAAGAATAAAGAAACTGAGCCGAGTAACGGAGTGCATATATGTATACATATATTTATATATTTTTGGTGTGGCTGATTGCAACCAAAAAGGGAGGTGTACATCTACATTATAGCAGTCCTATGTACAAAATTTCAGCCTTCTGGGTTATGCGAGATACATACATGCTTACGTACAGACACCACAAAAAAATCTCTTCTGAATGAATCCATTTTAAATCAGTTTTATAATTTGCTTGGGGAAATAGAGTCCTTTATTCTGTCCTTACGTACAGATGTCGTGCAAAAACATCGTTAAATTGCATTCGATAGTGGTCAAAATGGATATTTTCGTTGAAATATGGTACCCGAAATTTTTCACGATTACAGTACTTTTACTTTATTCAAGGAATTAAAAAAAAAAGCATTGTTAATTGTTCATGTAATGATACTATACACAGGGCTAATTATGTTTTTTTAAAATTGTCCTTCGTTATTTTATCAGATATTAAAATGTATTATTTGCCAATCATGTTATGTTTCTTTGATATTAAAGTTTAAAAAATCATTTACCCTCTTAAAAAGTTAATAACACATCACCAAATTTGTTACTTCTATTTCAGGTGGTATTTATTGCCTTCATTGTATACAAAAATTTAACTCACAGTTACTGCGGTAACGACTTTTCAAATCTAATGGTCGCTTGCCAATATGTCAAATTTCTCTGAAGCAAGGCCATCGATTCCAAGTTTTGCATCAGTAGGAGTAGGGAGCAAGGTTAGTTCATGAGATCTGCCATGCATTTTGATTTGTACGCAGGATTATTAAAATTTGTCTGGCAGTGGCAAAATTGCATTCTATATAATGCTATATGACAAGCTGTCAAAGTATAGAATACATATTTTGAAACAACTATCCGTGATATCGCAATTCACTTTATGGCCTAAGAACTTGCTTAGAAAGGAAGATATCCCTGATCTCCAAATTTCTTTGCAGTCAGTTGTAATTGCTCAGTCCAGTGGAATTGGCCAAGGATTTGTTACATGTATGTGTAAAACAAAGCATCAAAATGTGAAGGGCTTTTGTGGGAAAAAAATAATAACTTGTAATTCAAAATGTCAATCTAATCCACCATGTTGCAACATATAGGTTTTCTTATTTTTGATATAAAAAATTTGCATTTTTAAATATTTTCACTTTTAATGTGTGTATTTTTAGTACAGGCCTTTTTATGGCTCTGTTTTTCTTTTCATAAGAACTAAAATTAAGTGCAATTAAAGTAAAATTATTTCTTTTCTTGATATAACAAGTAGTTCATGCTTTATTTTTTTCCTTTAATAAGAAAGGCATAAACTTTGTATAATTCTCATTTTCCTTTATGTGTTTTGAATAAAAGATTTTTAAATGTCCCTCTTTTATTACTTTTTTTTTTTTTTCTAAATAACAATTGTATTTTTGTCAAGAATGCAAATGCATGCCTTAAGAAAACCTTAGCATGACCTTCTTTTCACATTTTAACTAAGTAGCATTTATCGTTCTATAAAGTGCCTAAGTGTTACATGCAATGTCTAGGGAAAGTATCTAACATATTCAAATAATTCTCATATTTCAAACTTTGCCTAAAATTGCCTGAGCTTATATATATAGACAAAAACTAAGAAATTTAGAACCAAAAAACACAAACTGAAATTTAATATCACATTTTTTTTTAAAATAAAAATTTGTAATACTATATATTTAGCTGATTGCCAATCTATATGCATGCTGATTATTCAAACTTTGGTAAATAAAAATGTTTAGAAGTGTATTAAAAGTTAAAATTCTGAGTTAAATTGTACAAAGTGTGAAATTCAAATTTCACGATAACTTTTGATGTACTGAACTTTGTAAAGGTTAATCAAAGTTTTATTATATTTGGAAAATCTAGATGCTCAGTAGTCTTCCCCTCTTCTGTAGGCCAGTTACATATTTATTGTAATGCAAGTAAGGGATTTTTATTTATTTAATTTATTTCAAGAAGTTTTTATAATAATAATTATTATTTTTAAGTTTCAGTAATCAAAATGCAAAACATAATTAAAGCAATGAGAGTTTTTTTAATTTTTTTTTACACATACTTTCTTTATTTTTACAAAAAAAAATGTAATAAAATAAAACTGTGAAATTGATTTAGAAAGTGTATATCCTATTTGATTGCATACTAACTCAGTTAAATATTGCAGTTTATATACAAGAAGGCAAAATGCTTTTAATTCCAGATTTTAAAGAAAAGTGCACATGAAAATGAAAACTCATCTACAAAAGGCTAGTGGAAAGTAGCTGATTGTCATTACATATTTTAATGCAAAATTCTCTTATATAATGAAAGATGTGATATGATATTATTGTACTTTTATCTGTTTTTCATAAAAGGTTGTTTCTTTTTATAGCTACAAAGTTATTCAGTAGTAAACAAAGAGCAGGACTGCATAAAATATGTAATTGCTTTTCTACTGCTGTTTATAAGCTGTATATTAAAATACTTCTAGCCAATCTATGTGTTACACATAGTCATGTGAATTAATTTTAATCATTTAAAATTTATCCTTTTTTTATATTACTGAGTCAACATTTTTATATTATTAGCATTGAATTTTATCTTCTGTTTTGTTTTTATTTATTTTGGCTTAATTTCACATTTTTTCTGTTGCATCCTGAATTGTATTTGCCACTGTCAAGTTATGAATGAGAATGAATTAGGCTTTTATGATTTCTGGAATATTAGAGGTATGCATTTTTGAACTAATTTACGGTGGCTGGAACTACCAGCATTTCATAATGATTTTTGGATAAAATACATACAAATCAGTACTCTGCAACAGTCTAACTAAAAAATGTTCTGAATTTTTTTTATAATATCAGCTAAGCTTTAAAAAAACTCATGAAAATTGCTAGCATTATATAACCTTCAGTACAAGCAGAAGTTTTGAATAAATTGGGAAAAAATTTCAAACTCGTTTACATTTTTACTGGTTTCATTGAATTGATTTCAGTTTGTTAGTTAAATGTTTAAATGCTACCAATCCCTTAATTTTTAATGTTTCTTAGCATCAATTTAAAATTTATTAATTCTTCCTTCTCCCATCTGATGATGTTATCTTTAAAAACTGAAGTGTGTTTTAGCTTCATTTAAAAAAAAAAAAGAAAGAAAGAAATTATATCCAATGGCTAGTCAAAAAATTATTATTAAAATTACGAAAATTAAAAATCATTTTAAAATTTAGGAAAATATCAACATGATTCATTAATGAACTGAAACAATTTTGAAAATAGAACTAGATTCATGTCTGTTGTAAAAATATATATTTCTAAGGCCTTCGGTGTTCATGTAATTATGCTAATTAGTATTTGAATTTTGAGTTTAGAAAGTAAAAGCAGGCATCTTTTGCTTACTAATTTTTAATCAGTTTACTTATTGAATTATTTAGTATTTATATTGGATTTCACTTCCATTAAAAACAAGCATGAATTAATGTGCCAGAAAATCTCTAAATGGAACTAATTAGTTTACAGTGTGATATAAATCTTATTAAAATATTTAAGGATGCAGATTTTATTAAAATTTTTTGTACTTGTCCCAACACCAAAAAAAAAAAAAAAAAAAAAAAAGAAAAAAAACCTCAGGTTAAGAATTTTTGTATTGAAAATAATTGTTTTGATTGGGAATATGTTAGTGTGTGAACAGCCTTTCTTCACAGTTGAAAATTAATAAGAAAAGAACTCTATTAACTGATGAACATGTATAACAATCCACGATGAATACAATTTCTAGAAATTTCTCACCAAGGCTACAAACTTTATCAGGATCAAAATGCCATCAAGTGTTTGTGTAGTAAAAGGTAAAGAAATTTATAATTGTTAACATACAAACAAGTGTATTTTTATTTACGTGTCAAACAAAAATTTCATCTATAAGAGAAAGATTGCTATTATTTATTCTCGAGTTTCATCTCACTTGATAAAGTTCCTCATAAAACTTAGAAAGTCTTCGTAATGTGTTTATTTTTAATTTAAATTAAAGCGAGTTCTTTGTTGATTAATGAAACCAGTTGGAATTGTTTGAAAGAAAGTTAGTCTAAGAACTAATATTTAGCTATAATAAGTTTTAAATTTATATTACAAAGTGTTACCAACAAGAAATGTCTTACAGGTACCAAACGTAAGATTTCAGATAGAAAATAAATATAAATTTGATTTTTTTTCCTTTGTGATTTTTATCAATATTGTTTGTTTGTTTTCATAAATATTTAGTAAGCGAAATTAAAAATTTATTGAAAAATTTTTCTTTCATAATACATATTTTTCATTTTGTTAAAAAAATTTCTGAAATTTTTTTCATTTAATATTAAAAAAAAAAAGAGAATGAGGCTCATCAGCTGCTTTTAGATTGTGCATTTGGCTAACATGCAGTTTGAGATCACTGCTTTAACAGATATGTGTGTTCTTTTAATTAATATGTGTGGTCTTTTAATTAACTGAATACTACCTGGTCAGTTTGGTGATTAGTAAAGGCTGGTTACTGCGCTAATAGGCTCAAGTTTGAATTTCATATCAGACATGGGCTTTGCAGATTGGGAGCTCTTATCCATGAATGCAGAAGACACATGGAGGCTGAAGATAAGAACTATGGTGTTACTAAATTCCATTCCTGTAGTACTCCTACAAAAGTTAAAATTTCTATAAGAATTTTTGATCATGCTTGGCTAGCTAACCCTCTTTTGCTTTAACATAACCTCTTCGCTGAATAACCTAGACAGCTGTTTATATGTCAATTTTAAATTTTGTATAAATAATCAAAGTATGACTTGTATATAAGTTTAAACAAGTAATACACTGGATTAATTTATTCAGTAAGTTTTTTTGGGAGTTGTATATATGATTTGAATATTAATTGGGATTAAAGTTTCATTTGTAATTTACTAATCATCATCCTTTTTGATACATTTCTGTGAGTGTCCACAAATAGTGAATTAACTCTGTTCTGCAATGCAGAACTTGGTTTCCATTTTCACTGATGGTGAAATTTTGTCTTTTCAAATTGAATACTTTGGGTGAACACTGGAGGGCTGAAACTAGGGTGGAGTACAGTTTGGGTCAGATTGAGATATGCTCTCTAGAGGTTTTTCCTTTTTGATCTGTTGTTGATTCCCTTCTTCCCTCCTTTCTTTTGTGAGAGGTTGAAGTAAGAAAGAATCTCCTTCTCCCCAGGTGTTCTACTGATTTTTTTTTTTTGGGGGGGGGGAGAATAGTCTAGTCATTATATGTTTCTTCTGGAAGGTTTTGTGTTAAAACCACTAGTCATTTTAATAAGATCTATGATGCAATTTTTTCATAGTGAATGTATTCTAGACTACAAGAAGTACTGAAACAAAAGAAAATTATGTTCTCTTTTTGAAGTAATATTTTTCAGTTAGAGTAATTTTTATATAAAAAATACATGTAATTTGATATATTTTGAGATTACAGAGCTGAAAAATTCATGGAAGTACCAAAAATTAGGTAAAAAATATATATACATATTAAGCGATTTCAAAAATATTTGAGATAGAATTAAAAATGTAAGTAATATACGTGCAAGTACAGAGTAAAATAAGTCATGCTGGAAACAGTCAGCATCTGCCTATGTTCCTGAAGTTTGAATATTCTTTAATGACGTACTGTTTTATGATGCAAATACGGATAATTAATTAATAGTAGTTGTTCTGCAAGTTGATATTTCAGAATATGCTTTGGTAACAAATATTTGTACTTTAAATTTCATTTGAGAAACATCTGCAAAAGAACTGTCATCCTCTAAACTACCTTGCTGTGTTTTATAAATTATAGCTTCCAACTGTTCTTTGCTAATGACATTTGATAAAGAACTCTGTAATCTTCTTACTGCATTTAACATATCTTCAGAGTTTAAAGTCTCATTCTTTAGTAAAATTACAGATGATAGTACAGTAGGGATGAAATTCAAAGTCTGTGCAGCTGCTATGATTGCTTGCTCGGACGCATTTCGTGGCCTCTTATCTTGAACAGTAAAGCATATATCAGACAACAAATGCTTCTCAGCAAGCTCTGACACTAAAAGTAAATTTTATATTTTATGTTATAGTATGAGTAGGAAATATTTTTGTTCATTTATGATTTTCAAAATAAAATATTGTAAACAGTTATTACCATTATTATGCACATTTAAAAAAATTTTTTTTATCAGTAATGCCTTTAAATGACTACTGTAAAATACGTTTAAGGCTATTACCATATTTCTTTGCGTATTTTTCTTTTTTTGTAGCGTCAAGTTCTGAAAATTAAAAAAAATATATTTGCATAATTATTGTTTTTTGTCTTACTAATAAATACAAATCATTACAGACTACCTGAAAAAGTCATGCCAAACCTAAACCGTTCCTTTCTAACTGTTGAACTTTATCCCAGCTTAATACGAGAGCCAACCACAGTGAAGCGAACATGAATTGACATTCAGTCTATAATTTTTCTGAGTCAGCTGCACATTCACCGTCTGTAAATTATTTATGGGTGATTTCCTTAGGAGTAGCAGGGAACAATAAGAATGGGTGAGATTCAAGTTGCAAAACTGTAGAAATGAAGATATCTTATTAGATATTATAATGTTAATATTACTGTGCATTCTTATCGGAATGCAGGTTTCTTTTAAAGAAGTAATGCTGTGATAGTTACCTGTAATTTATCTATGACTTCTTTTTATTTATGTTCTCACTATAACCGCGTCCTTCAGAAATTAAATTTTTCGCATAATTTTCAATTTTCTTCGCTCGATTTTCAAACTATAAAATTAGTTAAAAAAATTGTGATGTCGACACCATATGACTTATTTCCCCGAATTTCATTAGAGATGTATTTCTTATTCAATCAATTCAGTTCTCACTTCCCGGCAATGAAAAAGTACATTAAAACTCAAAACGTCTTCCTTAAAAATTGAAAAATATAGTGGTGCACAAAACTTTTGACTTCACTCGGCAAAAAGACACTGAATTTGGTGCAGAAACAGCTAATTCAGTATGCTACTAAGTTTCAAATGTAAACAAAGGGCGGCATTAGGCTTAGTGGAACTTAAACAGCTTTTAAATTGTTGATAATTCTACAATTATTGCTTGCAGATTAACTAAAGGCATAAAATCCTTAACCAGAACACCAAGAACAAATTAATTCAATCACTTTTAAAGCGAAAATGGCACAATTTACCAACACAGAATAGAAAAACTGTCCGAGCTGGATAACAAAGTGGATATATATATACTTTTGGTGCGGCTGACTGCAACCAAAAAGGGAGGTGCACATCTACATGTTATAGCAGTTCCATATACAAAATTTCAACGTTCTGAGGCCGCTCGTTTTTGAGTTATGCGAGATACATACGTGAGTACAGACGTCACGAGAAAATCACTTCTGAATCAATTTTAAAATTCATTTTGGGAAAAAGAATCCTTTATTCTGTCTGTACGGGCAGATGTAAGGCAAAAACATCGTTCAAATGGATTCGAGAGCGGTCAAAATGGGTATTTTCGTTGAAATACGGTACACGAAATTTTTCGCTATTGCAATACTTCCTTTACTTCGTACAAAGAAGTAAAAGGGGAATCAAAATACGCAAAGAAATACGTTAATTTTTCTCATGATTTGTATTTATAAGTGTCTATGATAAACTAATACAATATTATTTACTGAACTGAGCAATCATGCAGATTGCAAATAAAATAAAAATGGATACACTTGATTTTATGTAATATACATAAATACCGTCAATAAAAGTTTCAATAATTTATGTGATACTGTGTCAATGATAACCATCATGCTTAATTTAAATAAAATATGAATTACTTGAATATGCATTTCTGAACTGATTTTATATTTAACTTTTTTTTTATAAAATTTAAACTTCCGTCATTAACATTTCATGTTTTAAAATGTCAGTTTATATGTGAAATATTTCATGATACTTGAGTTAAAATGCATACTATTGGCTCTGCCTGCACTTTCAAATGATTTATTTTATAAATTATGGCTAAGGTTTGTTTTTAAATTACAGTTTTTGCTGATGGTTCCAGATCATCTGCAAAAACTAAAGACTAAAAGGTGATGAATTATTGTCCACCATCTTTTAGCTCGGCGCCACTAAAAATTGATGACAAACTTTTGACCATAGTGCTAAACAGTATGAGTGAGTTAAATAAAAGCTTATAAAAAATGAAATACCATCACATACTTTTTCCCCTTATTTTAATTTCGATTGGCCAGTGGTCAGAAATGTCTCTTGCCTGAAATAAAAAGTTATGTATAAATTCAGTATTATTATAAAAAAAGGTATTTCTTGGTACTTACAGTACACCTTTTTGCATGTAAAAATAACAAAACTTGTTTTTCAATTCTCTTTTGTGAAATTCAGCTTGCAGAATATGTAGTACTTGGTGCAAAATAGTGGTATATACTAGAGTGAATAGTAGTTTTCCATTCAATGAAACAATGGTAATAATTTAACCATTTATTATTACTATTAATTATTTACTAATTTTACCATTTACCGTTCATTTAAGTGTTTTGTGCTGACATTGCTAATACTGTTATAAAAAATGAAATGCATAATTCTGTGTTAATAAAAAGGAATAATGATTGTTTTGTGGCGATAGGACAGTAACATTTTTAAAATGCTTCATATAATTTACAGATAGTTTAACTGAGTGTACAGAAGGCGATACTAGTAATATCCTTTGCTGATATACTGTATATAAAATATCAGAAAAGATAAAAAGATATGTAAAAATGTAATATATAAAAATTTAATTGTTGAAGAAAACTGATTCTGTACATATCCACCTAATTACTCGATAGCTTTGGGTAGCCAGCGAAAAAAAAATTTGTAAAATTATGAATTGAAATATAAACCGTTTCCAACATTTCCATAAAACTATCATGTTTCCCCGAATATTTCGACCTAATCAAAAAATAAGCCCAGTATGATTTATCAGCATGCTCTTCAATAAAAGCCCTACCCCCCTTAAAATAAGCCCTAGTTAAAATCGTTAGCCAGACGGCCGTCTTATTGCGGAATGACCAAGTGCAGACGCAATACACATGGACATTTGAAGCAAACAAACGTGGTTGTGACAAGTTAAAATTTTTAGTATTCAATACGTTACGTTAGCAATTTATATTTAGCACACATAAATTTTCATGCTCAGATGAAATGAGTGCAAAACGAAAGAGCTATTTCGTCGAGTAGAGGACAGGAATTGTAGAAGACTGGAGGGGTAAAAATCTTATAGCTTTCTGCAAAAAAAAGTTGGATTTATGAATGGTCGAAAATGATGATCTGTGTATCTCAGTCAGGTCGGCAACCATTATTTCCTGCAATGGAATACATAATCTGTGAATGAATTGTTGACAGAAGAGTAAAGGGTTTGATTGTTCGCATGGCTGACATTCGAGCATTTGCCTTTGCAATGGCATCAGAGCTAAATATATTGCTAGACGAATTCCACAACACTGGGGTGATGGCTTCCTGAACTGCGTCTAAGAAGATCGATAACATTGTTCAAATGGGAATTTATTGGTTAAAATGCACTTGCATTTAAGTGTTTCTTTGATGGCATAGATTTCTCTATGTAGCAACTCTTGAATATGATTGCTGTGGATGAAACTGTACTGTTTATGGGTCAGGAATCTCAACCTACTACTGGCCAAAGGGAACCAGTGGAGGGTTACATATATTTTGGCAATTCGTCTTGATGGAAAGAACCCCTTCCTCCTGTAATCATTTCTAAGGGCAAAAGAGAGGAAATCGAATGTGTTTCAAGTATTTACGTTGTTGAGACTGAAAACGCTTGGTGCATACTTGTGAGTAAGAAAGTGAGCCGATTTACTTCTACTGCTTGTTTTGCGAAGTGGCCAAAGAGGTTGTTACTGTTATTTAAATTAACCAGGTTTTTATGATTTGGATCTTACTAACTTCTTTCCGTTTTCTCACCAAAATACAAATTTAGGTAAAGAGTATTTAAGCTGAGGTTTTTAGACTGTAAGACAGAGCGTGTCTCTGCCTTACGCGGACACGTTACGTTAGTTCTTGCCAGCTCCGATAAGTTTGTAATTATTCGACTTTGTGTTATTGCTGCCGGCATTTGCATTTTATACGCCGACTAGAAGTTCTTAGCCAGCTTAGATTTAATTATATAGTCGTTGACTACTGTTTTACATTTTAAATTGGAATTTGATACTTAACTTTAGTTGCATCGCCACGAGTTGTAGCTGATTTTGTTAGTAAAAGAACGTGCATTTATATTGAGAGTTCATGTTTAAATAAAAAGGTTTATTTTAAACCTTTCCAAGTCTCTGTAATTACTTTCAGATAAAGCGATAATTCGCTTTAAAGTTTAATTTACTTTCAGACATAGCGATAATTCGCTAGGGTTTTAAACTGATTAATTCTTTACAGATCAAGTAAAACTTTATGAGCTATGTATTTATAAACTTTTATCTGTCCATATGTAGTAGTGTCGGATTCTATCAGCTTTCACTGTGCTAAAACTATCAAGAACTTCCTTGCAAAAAGAAGAATTGATCAAATAATGATCCCCTTGTGAATGACTTCATACCTCGAAATTCATGGTATTGCAATAAACAAGCCATTTAAAGACCATTTGCGCGCGGAAGTCAGTGACTGCATTGAAAATAGAATGAAGAGAAATGGACGAAGAAACTTTAAGCCTAAGCTACAAGAAGTGGTTATATGGGGGAAGAATTGCACGGGATAAAATAACGGATGCTGCTGCTTATGCTGTACAAGCAGGCTACATTAACTAGAAGAGGTCATTTGAGGACAGATGTATTGCTCAACTTAAGAAGTTAGGGCCAGTTTTCTTGCAGGAAACGAAGTTTCAAAATATTTGGGCCGGAATTCGTGATTTGGAGCTTTATGACGATGGACTTAAGACGACATGACGTGACAATAAAAAGTTTTATTCATTTTTAGAGTTCCTTGAATGTGAATAAATGTATTTCTTACACCTGAGTCTGTATATTTTGAATCGCAAAAAACGTGTTTCTTGAACATGAACAAATATTAATTATTGTGCATGAAAAATAAGACGTCCCTTAAAAATAAACCATAGCATGTCTTTTGCTGCAAAAGTTAATATAAAATCGGGAAAACACCGTAGATGGTTTGATAGAGTTTCCTTTCAAAAATTAGATTTATTGTTCTAAAATATTTAGAAAGCAGTATGCTTTTTAATCTGAAGATCAGATTGATTTAAAATAAATTAAAATGTCTAAACTAATTGTAGATAAAATTTAAATTCTATATTAGTATAAAAATTGCTGTTTACATTATTGCATTTCAGTGAAACTTTGCCTGATGGCTTTCATCAGAAAATCTGATGTGTACACCACATGACTTCCTTGGACGGAATATTAAATCATACGAATTTTGCATTTCATTTAAACTTATTGGATTGAATTAAATCTACTTCGTCGATAGTGCATAAACCACAAGAGAATAAATGCACTTTTTAAAATTCACTATATTTGTTTATTATAGCGACACTGGTGCTAGGTTTACTTAACAGTGTTACATCTCGTTCATTTTATAATTCAGAATGCACAAAAATTATGCATATTATATGAAGAGTTAACTAATCGTTGCCACATGCTCTCTTCAAATACTATAATAAATCTAAAACAATGTATAAAAGAAATTAAACAAACAAAAAAAAATATAAAAAAAATTTTTTTTTCACAGACGATTCTGCAATTCTCATTCAATTAATTCAGTTTTCACTTCGCGACAAGGCAAAAATACATTAAAAACTCAAAATATCTATATTAAAAATAACGAAGTAAATCTTAAACACTTATTTCCTCGAATAAATTCCAGAATGGATTAAGAATGATTTAATTCGGTATAGTAAAAGAAGGCGTTATCTTTATTCTTGCGAAGCTTAGTTTCTCTAGATTGACAACAAATCTACTATTCTCCTAAATTCGGATGAAATTCCATCACAAACGACTTTTGTTGCAGTTCTTTCTTATTGAGCTCATTTTTATGGTTCTGAAAGCCCAAGCCTAGCTAGTATCGTAGGTAATGAAAAAAAATCTTATGTGTACACTACTTGAGTTCCTTGTACGGAATATTAAACTATACGCATTTTTTCTTGCACTTCATATAAGCGTATTGGATTGAATTAAATCTACTTCGTCGATAGCGCATAAACCACAATAGAAAAAAATGCACTATTTAAAATTCACTATATTTGTTTACCATAGCAACATTCTGGTGCAAGTTCACTTAATAGCGTCACGTCTCATTCATTTTATAACTCAGAATGCACAAAAATTACGTATATCACCTCAATAATTATCTAATCGTTGCCACATGTATTATTCAAATACTACAATAAATCTAAGACGATGTATAAAAGAAATTAAACAATAAAAAGAAACAGTTTTTCACAGACGATTCAGTATTTCCCATTCAATTAATTGAATTCTCACTTCGCGACAAGGCAAAAATACATAAAAACTCGAAATATCTACATTAAAAATTACGAAGTAAATCTTAAACACTTATTTCCTCGAATAAATTCCAGAATGGATTAAGCATGAGTTAATTCGCAATAATAAAAGAAGGCGTTATCGTTGTTGTTGCAAAGGTCAGTACTTTAGATTGGCAACAAATCCATTTTTCTGCTAAGTTTCAAATGTAAACAAATTTGGCTACTATGCTAAAAATAATTAGGCTTAGCCGCACTTAAACAACTTTTAAATTGTTGCTAATTCTACAAATATTGCATGCAGATTCGCTAAAGGCATAAAAACCTTAGCCGGAAGACAAGAACAACATAATTCAATCACATTTAAAGCAAAAAATGCACAATTTAGAAACATATAAGAATAAATAAAGTTACTGAGCCGAGTGACAGAGTATATATATATGTATATTTATATTTATATACTTTTGGTGTGGCCGATTGCAACCAAAATAAGAGATGCACATCTGCATATTATAGCAGTGATATACAAAATTTCAGCGTTCTGAAACTCTCGTTTTTGAGTTATGCGAGATACATACATACGTACGCACAGACGCCACGAAAAAATCTTTTCAAAATCCATTTTAAATTAGTTTTATAATTTTGGGAGGCAAAAAGAGTCCTTTATTCTGTTCTTACGTTCAGATGTTACGCAAAAACGTCATTAAATTGCATTCGATAGCGGTCAAGATGGATATTTTCGTTGATTTCGTACCCGAAATTTTTCGCGATTACAATACTTCCTTTTTACTTAGTGCAAGGAAGAAAAAGAATTCTAATGTAGTTTTTGAAAGATAAAAGGGGCCGCCCAGACGGTATAGTGTTTAGGGAAGCCTGACTGCCATACCGAAGGGCCTGAGCTCCAATCTCGGAGAAGGCATAGTTGTAAAATTGTCTGTTCCATCATAGGAGATAACGGTGGCCGCCTATTAGGTGACTCCACAATGAAATGGCCACCATTTCTGGCTTTAGTAGTGGTCAATGCGTTATAGGCAAGTGCCGGCCATTGCAAAAAAAGGAAAGGGAAAATTACATTTTCTATACTCTTTTTCTTCAAAATTTAGCCCAGATAGTGCAAATCCAAATTATTCCTGTGATTAATAATCGGTACCTTGCATACCTTCTTATACATGCTTTATTCTTCTACTGATGTAATAAATGAATTTTCGGTTATCAAAATATTGAATTTTCATGTCTCTCCAGCTCATTTTGGTAAAGCATTTGTAACATGCAGTGCTCTTAAATGGAAGAATAAAGAACTACTTCAAAATAAAGCATTATTTTGCTGCTTAGTGCATACCTGAATCATTTTCTATAGATGCGTTTTCTTTATTTTTTCCAAAATTTGTATGAGATTATTGAATTTCTTTTTGTGAATGAATTTTTTTTAATAGTATTTGGGAGAAAAAAAAAGAAAAGAAAAAAAAAAAAAAGAAGAATTACTACTTACTGTTTTTCTTGATTTCATAGACAATCTGCTGTATAAAACTCAGTGAACTCTTTCTTATGATAGTCAATGATAAATTATGAATGTTGTGCCAACTATGCTAACTGTATTCAAATAACTTGAAGTATAGATTTCTTTCGTCTTGCTTGTTTCCATTAAAAAACATAGTGCATTCGTACTGTTTCATCTCATGCCTTTCTTATTCAGCAATCTGTTATATATTTGTCATCTGAATTCAGTAAAAATTTAAATGTTGTTTTTTTAATATGTATCGAGATTGACTGAAAGGTTCACTGGTTCGAATTCACTGGAAACGAATCTATAGAATTTATGACGCTACGAACATTACATAAAGGGTTGAACGAGATTCATTTCAGTCCGTATATCAAAACGGCACCAATTTCTAATGAGACAAAAGTAGCTTTGGATAAGAGATTTACTTATACTGTGAAGATTGTAATTCATTTTTAAAATTTTAAGATCTTTTTCTGCCCTTAATACATAATAAAAATGTAACGGTACGGAATGGGACTTATACATGTAAGAACTGCAAGATGATAGCTTGATTTTTTTTTTTTTCCTTTTTATGTTTGTGGACGTGTTATCGCAGTTATCAACATCAGAGTTAATTGCTACGAAATATTGTAAATAGTTATACATTAGAATCCATTAAATATCAATTAGAATTTTCGCGTTATAGTGAAACACATCATCTACGGCATTCAACAGTGTGTGCCAGCATATAAGTTGAAAACTTCAGCTGATTAATGTGTTCTGTTATCTTTCACCCCCATTGAGATAAGTGATGACTTCTTTTCTACCCTTTTTTCATTTGTAGTCAGGACTTCTTAGCTTACTTTCTAGTTGAATCGAATTTTCCTTTAGTCCTATAAAATGAAAGGCGTAGTTTTAAATTTTAAAACGTCTGAGAAGATAATTGCTTTTCAAAGGTGTAGAATTATTACTTAAGAGGGTATAAAGAGGTTGGTATTTTCTCATCGTCAGAGAATGAAAATCAACCCAGGTGGTGCAAGATTATTTATAATTGCAGGAACTTAAATTATTGCAAGAATTAAATTTAATGCAAGAATGTATTTTCGTGTATAGCAATCACCTTAATAGAAGCTGCTAAATTTTAAGAATGTGCCGCACTGGGCAGTCAAGCAACATTGCCCTTTTCCGTACGCGTTCTTTTTGTTGTATTCCTAATTCCAACGGTTTTTATCGACAGATTGTGCTGTTTTTTTGCTTTAACTAAGTTTTAAAATATGCAGCTATAGAATAAAACTCAGTGAAAAAAACCATGATAAAATTGCAGCTGGAATATATTATTTTGCCGCGAAGTTCGCGAAAGGGAATAATGATCAGATGCATTTGGATGAGATGATGATAAGCATTGTCGAGGATAATTAAGTGAAAACAGATAAATTTTGCATGGGGAACAGAACAGCGCAAAACACTTGTAGAATAACTTTGCAGAATTTTTTTTTAAATTGATATTATAATCCTTCTTTAAATTGCTTTATACATATGTGTGTGTATATGTAAGATTAAAAAAAAATGTAAAAGCAAGTAACAATAGCCTCTATTACCCTACGTTTTAATTCGAGTATATCCTCTTTCTGTTTTCCTAAAAGTAGTAACTATTTATAATATGTCGTTCAAACTGCGTCATTCAAAATTAATCCGCATCTTACGTAGCACAGCAATAACTTTTATTCAGTCGCTGAATAAGATTCCTATTGAAAGCAAAACTTTTTTTTTTTATCTTTTCCACTTTTCTCTTAAATCCGTCATCCACTCGCGCTTGACTGCAGTACACACATACAATAGCAGCGCTGGCCAAACTTCATGTCAGTAAGAGCCATATGTTAGAATTTAGTAAAATTCGAGATTCGCTACTAGATTTTTTAGAAGGTCAAGTCATCATTTTAAAAGTAGTGAAACAGGCTACAAATAAAAAACGTAAAACTGCTTTGTGTAAAGAAATTTAAATTAATCCGTTTGTTTTGAACTTTGAGTAATTTTCGTTTACAGTATTTCGTAGATGCATTTTGTTTGCATAAAGATTGCGCAATGGCCACCCTGATATATATGTAGTATATACCAGAGCGGCCTTGGTTTATATTATGGTAAAGCCTCAAGGGCTATCTGCCTAATGGGGAGGGATACCTTCGTGGAAGACTTTCTAAGGGGAACTGGCTTGTATGCAAGTTACACATCAGGGAAAACTACGAAAACGCCCATGCAACCAGCCCGTTCGCGGAATTCGAACCTCGGACCAAACTAACATTATTCAGCGACTTTATCGCTCGGCCGCTGGTGGGCTCCAGAGTGGCCATATATATATACACACTCATGTCCATAAATTAAGGATAATTCGGAGTCACGCGGAAATCGAACTCTAAAATAAATATATCACCTGTAAAATCACAACACACATCTTCAAGAATCATATGCAAATTTCAGGAAGTAACCAGATGACACCGATGGTACCTCACAATGACGAGAGTGTAAGAGAGTGATATATAAGGAATACAGGCAAAGAAGTAAAATTGTTCGCAGGCGCTTTATAAGCATTTCAGTGCAATAACCGAATAGTTATGACACAAAGGACCCATTTGGATTATTTTTTACGTGGTAGAATTATCGGCTGTCTTTAATGTGGGCGTACCCAACTGGAAGTATCAGACGAGCTTGGAATTGCCCAGAGTGTCATCTCCAGGCTTTGGTAACGATTCCAAGATGATGGTGATGTGAGTAGACGTTACAGCACAGGTTACAACGCCGAATGAGGACCGGTGTTTGGCAGTTACTGCCGAAAGAAACAGGCGGAGCACAGCCTCAGACCTGTCTCGTCAGCTCTCTTCAGCCACTGGTACGACAATTTCAAGGCAGACCGTGTACAGACGCTTAGGGCAGATTGGTCTATATGCTCGTAGACCTGTCAGATGCGTTCCACTTACTGCAACTCACTGTCTCCTGCGGTTAACCTGGAGCAGAGAGCATGCATTGTGGACACGGCAACAGTGGGCTTGTGGGATGTTTTCCGACGAGTCCAGGTTTAGCTTGCAGTCTGATTCTGGTCGGACTTTCATATGGATGGCTTCAGGTACCCGTTACCACCAAGAAAACATCAATGAACGACAACGTTACGGTGGTGCAGGAGTGCTCGTTTGGAGTGGAATTATTCTGGGTTCCAGAACTGACCTGCATGTTCAAATTGGAACCAGACAAGCCAAATCTATCGGGATGTCATTCTGGAACAACATGTACGTTGTCTTTCGGGGTGCCATGGGCGCACAATTTGTGTTTATGGATGACAACGCTCGTCCTCACCGTGCAAACATCGCAAGCGAATGCCTTCAATCGTAGAATATCACCCGTATGGACTGGCCAGGATTCTCACCGGACTTGAATCCAGTAGAGCACCTGTGAGACATGCTTGGCCGACGAATTGCAGCCCGTCAACCTCCTCCTACATGTCTACCGGAACTTCGGAGAGCATTGCTTTTTGAGTGATGTAATATCCCCCAAGATCAGATCGATAATTTGATACTCGGCATGCCTAGGCGTTGTACGGACTGTATTGCATCGTCTGGAGACATACAATGTATTAACAATCATACCAACCATGTAATATTGGTTTTTTGTAAATAGGTTTTTTTTTTTGTAATTTGTTCCAGGGAGAAAAAATCGCTAATTTTTTTAATAATATCAAACATATAGCATCTTTTTTTGCTCTTTATCTTTTGTTTAATAAATAAGCTTTACAAATAAGTCAAATTTGCTTTGCTTCTAACTCTTCCTTTGCCTGATTTTGCATTATCCTTAATTTATGGACATGAGTGTGTATACATCTCTCTCTCTCTCTATATATATATGTGTGTGTGTGTGTGTGTATGTGTATAAGACATAAGAAAATACGATAGCTGCTGTAAAAATAATTGGCGACTTCAAAATTAACATTCTAGATTTGGTGCTCTTCTCCTAAATTAATATGGTCTCCCGAATTCGAGATCTTTCTACGTTATATAACGCTTGGCAACTAAAACTAATATTAACCAATCATAGCTTGTCTCTATTATTGCATCTACTTTCGTGTAAAATACCGCTGGCGAGTTAATTACGTCATTATTCTTCTTCAATCGTTTCTCTAGCTTCCACCATCCAAACATCTCTATGCTGCTATGCCCTCCTTTGTTCTTATTCTAAGATGATATAACGTGCATATAAAAACCGTTGTAATTGCTTATAATCTAGAAATATCCTACCTACTAAGAAATGATTTGATTATGTGCGAAAATAAAGATTAGTTCATTTGTCGGAATCTCATTTCGTCATCTTTTTGCCACTCTACCCTCATGAGTATGCATCAAAGTTGTAATATATATATATATATGTTACAATTATATACAACTATATACTATATATATATGTATTACTATGTACGAGTACATATATACTCGTATATGCTGATGATGTTCCTATACTTAAAATGTCGATAATTTAGAATTTTTTTAAAAAAGAGTCTTCAAAATCACCGAATTGCTCCGATAAGTAACTTTTTTTACTTTTCCATCTGTAAAAAATCACCTAGGTGGTTGCGTTAATACGTAAGTACTTGTATTGCTAATTGCCCTGCAGTATCGGCAGTGTTTCAGAAAATTGCTGCACGGAAGAAAGTGTATGCTTTGAAAAATTCTCCGAATGGCTAAAAGTGTTTTAGTAGCTCAGAAATTAATTTATTTTATCAAACCAAATATTAACTTTAGTATAAAAGTAAGAAATAACAACTTCCGATAGTTTGTTTGTGATGAAAGGTGTTCGTGATTCGAGAGATTTCTCTGCGTATACATGTATGGACTTGGATTAAGCTGTAACGGATTGGCGATGGTTATGTGAGTTATAATCCTGGGGGAACTTTACTGCGTAGTTAGAAAGATGAAACTCGAAAGAGAGACTTATTGACAGGCGTGGCTGAATTGAATTTTACTAGTGGATACTAACTAATCATCGATAATATATTTTTCATCACACATGATCATATGCGCAATACGCAGCCTACAGTTTTATACTGAGTATCACATTTTAGATAACGGCGTAGGTAGCATCACGACAAAGCAAAGGGAGACGAGTAGCGTCTTGACAGCAAGAGAGTTGAAGCAGTTATCCGCTGTGGAGGCTCACCAAGAGAAGGTTTTGGTTTAGGTTAGAAAGATTTAAGTTCTCAAAATTTTGATTTCAGGCTCCGAATTAGCTACATCATGAGCATTACGGAAGCCATGCGAAATGGATTGATCTAGAAATGACCCAGTCCAGAAAAGTTATTACGATTTTTAGAACAGAGAGGGGGAATTAAAGACTATTGCTAATTTAAGTTATAATTTTGATTTATATGTTTTTATCTTATGTATATATATATATATATATCCAAAAGTTAAGCTCGAAGATGTAAAATGCAAAAAAATCAACAAATACTGCTTTGATTGACACAAAATTCGGCAGGAAAGTAGCATATATATTTATGCATAAAATAAAATCAATAATTATATACAGAAATGAAAACAATATTAAAGTTTTGTAAGTTATCATATAATGACATACTGGAGACTTAAACAGAATTATGTATAAAGTGAAAATAAACAGCATAAAATGTAAAAAAGGACGGATAGGGTATGTGATCGCCCCTCACCTGCATACAAAGTTTACACCTTGTGACCATGCTTTTAATTAGGTGGTCAACCACCGCAGAATTAAGTAATCGCCATTCTTCTTGTGGAGCAGTTTCCAGCTCAATAAGAGTGGCTGGAAGTGGGAAACGTGATGATACAGCACGGCCGAGAGCATCCCAAAGATTTTCAATGGGATTAAGGTCAGGCGAATATGCTGGCCACGCCATACCCGCAATCCCTTCACTCTTCAGGTAGTATCGACGATATCAGCTCTATGGGGACGTGCATTATCGTCCATTAAAACAAAAGTAGGATCAACTGCTGCAGCGTACAATCTCACAATGGGTTCTAGGACTTATCTCGATACCGGACAGCCGTCAAAGAACCTCGTTTAAAGATGTGCAGGTATCCTAATGAAATCCCTACCCACACCATAATGTTTCCGCCTCGGAATGCGTGATGCTCGGTGATGTTTTGGGACTGATTGTGTGTTCGGTGTTTATGCCATACCCTTAAACGCTTGTCATCCGGCTCCAGAGCAAATCTTGACTCATCAGTAAACATGACATTGCCCCAGTCAGACACATTCCAATTGACATGTTCCCTGCACCACTGTAATCGTGCCCCTCTTGATTCGACGGATAGAGGAACACAAACTCGTACCCGGGCGTACAGTCCACTCATATGTACTCTTCGGCGTACAGTAGCTGCAGATATCGCCTTACCAATGGACGCTGTAGCCATAGATGTCACACGTGTGGAGGTCGCTCTGCGATTCCGCTTGGCTACAATAGCAATATATCGATCTTCCGCGGGGTTTGTAACCCTTGGGCGACCGGCTACGGGCCTTCGGACAACTGTCTGTGTGGTTTGAAATTGTTTCCATAAACGTGAAATTACAGAATGATGAACGCCGAAGAAAGGAGCAACATCTGTGATCGACTGTCCTGCTTCAATGCGCCCCACAGCACGCCAGCGTTCAGAATCTTCCATTCGTCTTCTGGAAGTCATAGAAACACGTATGTCTTGAAAACAAATTGTACGAAAGTTTTAAACAACTTCTATTAGCACTTACAATCAACTTCTGCAGCCCTTCATAACACTGGCTTCTTATAAGACTGCCTTATTTGTATATTTCTTTACATGAAAGCGCGATTGGCTGTTACCTAACCTATTTGCATACTTCCATCTACCTCTGCAGCGAATTGCATCCTCTTCAATTCTGATTGGCTTCCGGAAATTAACATTTTCCTCTCCGTGCTTAACTTTTGGAAGTGAGTGTATATATATTTGTTTTTCACATTCAAATATTATTTACGTGACTCAACACTGAACTGGTCCCCATTTTGTTGAAAAAGCTTCCATCTTCAACTTTCACATATTACCCCCTGTATGCCCTCCCTTCTGTCCAGATTTCCACACAGGCCGTGGCGCTTCATTGGTTTTCATTGGTTTCATCATGACGTTTACTTCCCCCAACTTCCAAGCTACACCTTATTGGTGATTTTCAGTTTCTTTTCTGGTTGCTTCCTTTTTTAGAATTCTAATTCTGGCAACCTCTTTCAGCTGTTTTACTCATTAAATTTGTTGCAGCTACTGCTAAGGTTCCAGGTTTGTTCATTTTCTTTCACTTTTTAATGAAATTGGTCTTAGCAAGACACTTGTGTTTTATTTTTAATTTCTTTTTCTGCTATTAAGTTTAATTCTTCTAGCTCATTGTTATCTCCCTTAAAATTATGTATTTTTTTACTAATGCCTAATTTGCTATTTATGTTTATTTGTACATTCACCTTATTAAGCTTTTTGTGTTGTTTTTCAGTAGTGTTTTAATTTTAAATTTATGGCAGGCCCGTCGGGAAAAGAAATGATAAGAATTGAGACCAACTGTAATATGTAGATTCTTTTTTTTCTATTAATGTTTTTTCGCTTCTGTCTCAATTATCGTCGTTTGAAGAAACACGTAATGGAGGTTTGCTGTGCTCGAAAATGTCACGCTTTTCCTTGATAAGTCCGTGATGAACCTCGAGTTAGGCTAAATTGCCATTTACTGCCATTCTTTGTAATTTATTCTGGTGATTTTAATCTTTTAATTTAGCTTTTGCTTAAACTGGTTTTTAATTATTTACACGTGTTTTAATTTTTTAAATGTTGAATTTCTTCAATACCAACATTTAGTTTTTTAGTTTTTTTTTGCAATTAATTTTACTTTTTAGTAATTATTTTTTGTTCAAGTTTTTTTAAACTCTGGAACTAAGGTATCAAATTTACTTTTAGGCGATTGCTTTTAGAATTTTACTCTGTTTGCTTATCTTTAAATTTAATTTTGCAGCTCAATGCGCAAAATTCCTGACCAAACAGGTCTCTCACGTTCTTGTACTACTTTCTAAAAATTAAATATATATGTGTGTGTGTGTGTGTAAGTTCAAAATAAAAGTAATTAAAAGTAAATTAAAAAGTCTATGACTCGCACTAAAGCTGCAAAGTAATGAACCAAGAATTCATAATAATTTTAATTTATGTATCTCTCCTTTCTGTTCTAATGGTAGAAATTACTTACAATAATTTTTCAAGACTGCGTCTTTCCTCATTACTTCGTTTCATCCTTGCTTATGTATTCTGTAATGAGAATAGTTTTTATCTAATTACGGACTAAGCTAGCTCTCACTCTTATTTGAATGCGTATTCACTTCCTCCCGCTTTCTTCTTTCTGTTCTAGCATGTGTAATTCGCTGTTCTGTTTCGTCCATTGCATAATGATGTGAGTGGTTGTAGAAAATTGCGAGGTGTATTTTGTATCCACAATGATATGTGATTGAGAATATGTTCTCAAGAAGGTCCAGCAGTAAATTATATCTTGTAATGGCTTGCACCTATAAGCGATGAATGGCTAGATTTGATGAACGCGCAGTCAAATATTCTGCCAGCCATAATAGATTTGGGCATATGAATGGACAACCGGTGACATCGCCAGGGGTGTCAGAGCTTACGATATCGGTTGCACCAGACAACAGCAGCACCTTGGCATCAGAATGGTACCGTGGGCCCCAGGAAGGTGTAGCTAATCTGGATAGCTATTGTAAAAAGCCTAAACCTACTTACTCAGGGTAAATAATAGGTGGTCCCTGCACTTATACCTAACTTACATATATATATATATATATAATGTTTTACTGCGTAGATGAAAGAATCCAGGACTTTTATCAGCTTGTGGCTGTAGATAAGGCTGAGTGGAAAAGCATGATGACGCATTTAACACAGCTGAACTTGAAGTATCACAATCTTTATTTTTACGCATATCAAATCATCCTTTTGCAGACAAGATATTTTTCAATTATATTTGAATACAATAATTTCCATGTACGTGGGTTTTAAAGTACGACGTCATCTCAGCTAAGTAAGCATAGCAGCAAAGCGTGTTGCTAGGAGGAAAGCGTAAGCGAAAAATGTTGCAGAAATTCAAAGGAAGAAGGGAATGGAATTAAATCGTTTCAGCTCCAGTTAAAACAGTTTTGGTTTACAATTATTTTAATTGGGCAAGAGGTATCTGCATGAAGCTTTACATAAATGGAAAGATCTGGAATTTGGCAGAACAGATGAATTTAGGGGAGAACACCAAATTTAGAATAGTTAATTTTTAGGTCACCAATCATTTCTTAGAGCAGTCATGGTATTTTGTTATATCTTACATACATATATACATATAAAATAAATTAAAATAAATAAGTAAAAGAATCTTGGAGGATTAGTGTTTTAAAGGGTACAATTAAAATAATTATCACCAGTAAAATTATCTAACCGTGTCAATGATTAAAAAAATCATCCAGTTTTTCTTTGTATGAATTTTATGCATGTATAAAAACTGATGGTTTATTTTTTGTTTCAAACTAGAGAGCCATTAAAAACATAAATTGTCTAAATTACTTTATATTTAAAAAAAATTGTGAATAGAAAACGAAATTTTCCACATTCTTCTGTTCTTTTTTTATGTTTAAATATTAGTCTGCAACGTTTCCCAGTATATTAAGATTATATATAAAAAAATGAAAATCCAGAAACAAGAAATTTTCTAGATTACCTCTTGTAAAGTCACATCGAGCTCTTGTTGGAAGTCGAATACTCTCGCAGATGACAAAATAACTCCGGTATTCATATTTTCACCGGCGTATACAAACCTATTAAGAATTTAAAAGGCAGTTATGTGTAATAATTTAATTGCTTTAACACAAAGATATATAAATATATATCTGGCAGCTCAAAGAACGCGCCCAGAGAGAGGTTAGTATAATTTGTCAGTATTACTAGGCATTTGATATCTACACTGGTGAAATAAATTAAGAGAATTTTCATATTTGATCTATGATCTCCAGAACTACTGGACAGATTTTTAATAAAATCTGGTGTGAACATAGGTTGATATAATACAAACAAAATAAACACTCAACAGTTATAATAGACACTCATGTTCGTGTGTAACACTCATGGGAGTCTGAATGTCTGAAACAGCGGTTGCAGAAGACACAAAAGGCTTAACAGGGAGTATAATCCCCTTTTACAAGCATACAGGCCTCGCAGCGTGATGTCATACTGGAAATAAGGCAGTTTATTAGTGCCTGTGGCAACTGGTCCCACTCATTCAGCAATGCTGTTTTCACTTCCTGGATGGTTCTTGGAGGGGGATTGCGAGTTGCACTTGCCCTCCCCAGAGTGTCCCAGATATGATGTATAAGGTTGAGGTCTGGAGACCTGGCTGAGCAATCCATCCGACGAATATCCTCACTCTCGAAAAATTCGTCAACCAGAACGGCCGTATGATGCCTCGCGTTATCGTCCTGTAAGATGAACTCGGGGGTCACTGCTTCCCGGCAAAGGCGAACACAGGGCTCCAAGACCTCATCCCTATACCTCACACCAGTCACAGAGCCTCTGTCAAAGACGTGGAGAGATCTGCGGCCATCCAACATGATGCCTGCGCAGACCATTACACCGCCATAATTGTTGGTTTCGATAACATTAGAGGGTAGGCAGCGGGTCCCTGGCTCTCTCCGTATGAAAGCACGGCGAGAATCGTTGTTTAGGCTTAAACGAGACTTATCGGTAAACAGAACGGTCGCCTATTGCTTCGTGCTCCAATCACTATGGTGCCTGCACCATGCTGCACTCCTGTGCGTAGACGTGAGCGGGACGTAAAAAGCCGGTCTTCTAGCAAACAACCCTCTCTCATGCAGTCTTTGGAAAGTCACCCTTGTTACACGGGTTCCTGTGGCTGCATACAGGTCCCGAAAGAGCTGAGAAGCTGTAGCCCCTCTGTTTCGCCTCACTAAAATGGACAAATAGCGATCTTTTCTGGCCATCGTGTCTCTTAAACGACTTTGCCCAGGCTTTTCGTCGATAAATCCAGTATCCTGGAACTGTTTCCATAGGTTACACACGCCGCTGGGCGTTAAATTAAATTCTCTACATATCTGGACTTGCGATTGGCCTGCCTCTAGCCTCCGCACAATTCGCCACCTTATTCCATCACCTAAACGTTGATGGTTACTCATTTTACTGTTCCAATGTGAATCTAACCGATTGCTGCAAGATAACACCAAGAAATTCGCCGAGGTGTGCTAGCGAATGGAATTCGTCTTACCCTCCGCGCTCTTATAAAGCCTGTTTTTCTGTTGGCTTCGCTTACACACACGTGTGCGCTTACGTATTTGCCGTACAAGATTTGCATTTTTAACTAGAAGCAGTGGTTTTTCCTTCAGTTCAGTTCTTTTCATGCAATTCGATAAAATATGCAAATTCTTTTAATTTATTTCACCAGTGTACTTATAAATTTCGTATGAAGGCATTACGAGCTGTAAGTACATTTCTGTGGATTACATTAATTAGCACAACGAGTGACTGGGTACGTACACTGCGAAAAAAAAAGGGGAGGGAGACAGTTCTATATCTCCCTTTCTACTGGGCCGATTGACGAAATTCAATTTGCATTTTTCATATCTCGAAAGCGCGACTTAGGATATGTATTAGATTTATATATAGCAGTGTTCTAATATAGGTATTTTGACACAAAATCGAACTTTTTCTGAAAAAACATGCCAATTTTTCTTCCATATTTTGATTCCATGAATAATAAAATTTATTTTTATCAAAAGAAATATTTATGAACTCTGGACTTTTCTACAGAAATATTCGCACAAGTGTTTACAGTATCACATAGTATAATCAATAGTTACACTTCAAACTACTAAGAACGTTAAAAACAACGCAGTGCGGAGCGCATATAAAGAGAAATCTAATCTGATCCCACTCTGAACTCGCAACAAACAACAGCAGGTAACTAAGCAACTGAGAGCAGACGGTCTCTCTTCGGCCTTAAATAGATTTTAACCGAGACATATTTCTAGTACTTTCTGCATTTCGAAATTATTGGAAAGGAATATGAGAGTGGAATTGCGGTTGCAGTTAAGAGAGTGGTCAATTACATTTATTCAGTTTCAATACGTATTACTGTGATACAGAGACCAGAATGTCGCCAAATTTGGCGACAAAATAAGACGATAAAACCGATGTGAGTTTGACAGTATCTCGCCAAATTACCAAGATAACCATTTACTCAATGTTAAATGCACTTGTCCCTGTATTTTTACTTTTCCGGCATAGCTTTCTCTTAAAATTTGTTTCACCTTACATTACGCAGAAAAATATAATAATTTCACATATAACTGCACTAAAATTATCTAGCTATGTACAAAATTCGTAACAATAGTTTGAGCAATCTGCTCGTAGTACGTCGGCAACACACCCAGCGGCGATTTTACCCCATGAATTCTTTACCTAAGTTATGACCTCCTGCAGGCTAGGCTTCATAAAATTTCTACGCTGATATCTCTCTATTCTGGTGCATTGAATGGCTTGTTTATTGCAATATCAGGAGTCTAGAGATGGATCTCAGGATTATCATGTCAGAGTGATGAGTGCTGGTTGAATTTATTAGCATATGTCTTTGGCCACCTAACAAAACAAGTAGTTGCATTAAATCGACCAATTTCATTTCATTTACTATGTTCGCCAGGCTCTTTTTGTTTTAAGTGCATAAATTCTGAAATGCGTTTAATTTATCTTACTTGTCATTGCTGATGATTGGATGTGGATATTTCTTTTCACCCAAACGAACTGCAAGTTGCAAGTAACACGATTACTTTCATAGCCAATAGAGGAAAAGTATGATTGCCAAGGCACCCTTCCGATCAATTGCTGGTTCATATCCGTGACCCATAAATAATGCATTGGAGATATGGTATTTAGAAAAGGTGGTGCTATGAAAAGTTTTGAATACGAATGCACATTTAACAATTTTAACCTCTTCCAGGTTAAACAGTGCTGTTAATCGTCTTAGAGACAATTTGACAATTTATGTCTCTGCCATTTACCCGATGTTGTGACACTTTGAATTCTTCTGGAGATATGTCTAAGTGTGGTATCAGTACAAAGGCAAATGACTGAATAACAACCCAATAATCAAACTCTTTACTCTTCTGTCAGCAGTCATCAACAGTGATAGCTCCCAACTCAGAAAATAATGATTGCCGACTTGATCCACACTTGTTCTTTTTATAGTATTTTGCTTGTCCATCTGGTGTCTGAGGGTATGTATTTTAATCATGATTTTTTGGCAGTTTAGAGATGTAGCTTCTTCTCTTTGCTAAAAGCTGCAGTTTTTACAAGCCCCGAAAATCTTCTATATTTCCTTCCTTGTATTCTGTGGAAGAGGTCTGTCTGTTTGCACATTTTATTTTGCATCTTGCTTGAGGACTAAAATATTATTGCTTTTGAATCAGTTACTAAATGAAGTGCTAACTGAAGGTTTACGAGACAAAAAGGCATTGATCACAACCACGTCTGTTCGTTAACAAGTACACACATACGTTGTGTCTTCATTCTAATGAGTCATTCAGCAAAAAGCGGGTCCATCTGGCTGCGATTTTAACTACAGTTTGTTTTACGAACATCTAAAGAAATCGTGCTACAGCTTATTTCCGATTAGTTCTTATTTGAGAAAAAACACTGTATGATAGATTTCGTCATACGAATACTGACATTTTATAGATTTCAGGATTGCAAAATCAGAGATTACATTTGCTTGGATATATAATATTGCTGCCTTCTACGGGTTCGTGGAATTGAAGTGATTGATGACAACACTTGATGAAGCATCAAAACACAATTTATGCGTCAGTATTACATAGAACAGTTCCAAAGACGCGTTACAGTCATCGAAAAACTGCGACAAACACACTGAAACAATCAGCAACACAGGCCTCAAGCTATCAGGCTCTAACGATGAAGACAGCTTCACGGCAAAGCACTAAAGTTCAACTCCCGTCTCGGTCAATCGCTCTCGAGCTGATCTCTGAACTCAAGACATTATTACTGAATTCAGCATACTCTCATTATCTTCCTCTGCGTACAGGCAGCGTATATATATATATATATATATATAGCTTTTGATCTGCCTTCGAGAACATTCTTGAGAAAACAGGTAAGAATTCGTTCTAGAGTGTTCTCTCTCCGTTTATGGTATTTCGCCAAATGGAAGATTTCGCGCCAAGTCTGAAAGGCATTTCCCGCCTTTCATTGCCACATTTGCGGGAAGCTATCTTGCCGCAACTCTGCATTTCGAAGCAATATGTTTAGCGCTTATAGCTCACTGAGATTCGTAGGTAGCAAACGAGTTGACTACATGTGCTTTTCGTAATCTCCCTCCTCATCTGATGAACAAAAAGCGGTTTCTTTAGAAAGACTTCCACAAAGGCATCTCTCCTTTTATGTTGATAGCTCTTGTATGTATGCCTTACTCAATTAAACAAGCAAATGAACATTGAAGAAGAAGTAAGCGCATGGTGTAAGTGCACTGTTGGAGTTAGAGCACTTCAGAAAATAAAGTTGTTAAATGCTGTTTGCACTCGTTGGTATTCTTTGCTTTGCATAAACAAATCTGAGAAGAGCTAGTTTGATGTTTTGCTCTACGTATTATTATTAAATTTTCCCTTTTTCTTAGCACTATGCTTGATATTTACTTTATCCTCAACAGTGATGCTTAACACCGGCTTTATCCTTAAAAACAATGAATGGCCTTTAAAGTGTGGTTTACTTTATTATCAGCCAATCTGTTTTATTTTGTATTTTTGAAATTTTAGATTTCACCAAGATTAATAATGGTATGAATTTTCGATTTATACTATTATTATTTTGACTTATTACTTGCAGTTTCCAGTATATTATAGAAATTATAAGAAGTTGCATGGTCCGCAAAAAAAGTAATGAAAAGATTTTCCCCGAAAAGAGGTAACACATTTTCTAACTTCGAAATAAAAATATTCAAATCTAAAATATTTTGTTGTTAATCACATAGTAAGCCAACATTTCCTTCAGTGCTGAGTTAAAATTAGGCTAAATAATTGTAGTATGATGGCTCTTAAACGTTTAATAAGTAATAATGTATTTTTTACTTAAGTCTTCAAACGGTTTTCATTACATTTTGTCTAGCGTTAATATTAACTGGTGATAAATTTCTCTTTTCCCCGTATAAATCCTATCTATTAATAATCACACACGTGTCTTTAAATCAGCGCGTTCTAGCTTTATTCCGTCAAGGAAAAAATAAATTCTGTATGAAGTTTATGAAACTTAGTTATGAATCTCTTATTAATTAATGTATGAACGAATATTATTAATTAATGTATGTTTTAATTTACGTTAATATAATATATTATTAAACAATAAAAAATCTGAAAGGTTTCAGATTTCAAATTACGTCCAAAGGGGCGTTTTTTAACGTTTTGTGTCTTACCTTTATTTATTAAATATCATGTTCTTCGCACTTAAACCATAAAATACATTTCAACAGCAATATCGCAAACTGACGCGCTTTAGATGAAAAGGTTTTTTTCCCCCCTTAGAGTGTTGACATTGCTTGCTTTTAAATCGTTTGAGTTTGTTCATCAAAAATTCGTTAAAGTTTTACAAGATATGAAATAGCTAATAAAACAAATTTCAAATTCGGGCTTCCAGATGCGCATATGCGGGTGGAAACGGGCGTTATTCAAAATTGGATGGCTCTAGGTACCATTGTTTTATCACATGTGGAGAAATATATATACATTTATGTAGATTCTTCATTATGTAATTTCTTTAAATGTAATACAGGGCTGCAATATTTTGTGGCAGCAGTTTGAAGAGTGATTCAGACTTTTAATCCTTCCGACGCGAAATCGCAAAACGAAAACAATTGTCCTTCAGGGACAAATCCCCTTTGGAGTAATGATAATAAAGATGTAAACTATTAAGAAATGCATTTATTGATTTTAAAATAATTCCATTGCTCTACAGTCCAGGTTTTTTGACTTTAGCACTACTTTCTCCTCTTACAGGCATTTTGATCACTAATGAGTGGCTTTTGAACTGCAGCTCGTCCGGAAATATCCTGTTTCTAGATCTTCGTTCGTATCGTTTTGCTGCTGACAGGGTTTGCGAGTGTGACATTTAGTTCAGCAGTCACATAGTCGGCGGCCATAGTCCTCTTATTTTTGTTCACAATCCTCTTCAATGGTCGTCTGTCATGATCACTCAACACACATTTTCGTCCGCGCTGGGATTTAACGGATGTGGTTTTTCCGCTTTTCGTGTATGAATTAAAAATCTTAGGTACTGTAACTCTTGAAACACCACACATTCAGCTACTTTGGTTACGGAAGCATTCACCATAGGGCCTCAACAATTTGTCCACGTTCGAATTCATTTAGCTGCGACATGATACACTCACAACTCCACAGAATACTGTCTCGATAACGAATGACGCTTGCAAAGTATTGAGGATTTTATACAAGTGGCGTTACTGAGCAAACATATCAGCGCCACCAAGAAGAATGAAGATTTCAGTTCAAACATGCATTTTAGGAAATGTTTCCATATTTTTGTCCAACCTCTGTAAAATGTACCACTGCAGCGAACACATGAATGATAAGAAAGCGAAAACGATTTTTTACTTTATAGACTATAACGTGTAGAGTAAACACGTGCAAATTTTTATGTGCACCGTGAAAAGTAAAAAAAATTCTTTCATTTCATTGTAATATTCAGTGAATTGCAATGGACTGGAACCTTTAGTATCTGAAAGTATGCCTTTAGCACTACTTCAGTAAGAAATTAAAAATGAATATAAAATAAAAATAATTGCATTTAATGGCTTCGCAGATTATTAGCATATATCTTAAAGCAAATAATATTCTCAATAAAGCGTGTTTTTCTGTTTTAAAGAAAATAATTCAGCGTATCATTTTAAAAATGTCATTTTTAGTGAAAACGAAAGCAGAGAATTAAATGTAATCTCCGAAAAGAATTATGGTATTACTCTTAAAAACAGTTTATCTCTGCACTGTATTACGTATGTGTGTAAAATATCGAATTCTTCTGAAGACACTTCTTATTTAAATTTTCGTACTCATTTCCACCAATAACCTTTCTTGTAACTGACCAAGTTTAAAACTATAAGGTGATAAAAAATTGAGTTAAAAATTTTTAATGTAAATTTAGATTATTAAATTTGATAAAATTCATTACCTATTTCAACTAATATAAAATGCTGATAAAATCTATTCGTTACCTGTCTAGTGCACAGCTCTTGTAATTTGTGGTCGTGTCGACATGACTTCCTATTGGCCAAGTGAACTCTTGCCTTGTCCAGAGTGTTATATTTTCCCACTCTTTCTCTTTCACATAAGAACAGTCGGCATTAAAATCTCCCATCAAGAGAACATCCTGGAATATAATTATTTTTATATGTATCTAATCTATAGTTTTATGAAAGAAGTTAGATCAGTTTGTATCTTGATAAAAATGTTTGTAGCCTATTCACAAACAACTAATAAAAGGAACTAGTACGAATGTTTTTATTTTCAACCGTTATTTTTTCATACTCTGCTATACATGCACTCACTAGCAACAACAACAATTAAAGTATCTTCAGAATTTTGTTGGAATATATGATGAAATCCTACATGCAATTACTCCAGAACCGAATATACAAACGATTAAAATATTAAAGTCAGTGGCAGAATAGTGGCTCCTTACAGTACATAGCGTACATTAAACACAATATACAAAGAGCAATGCTTAAATATGATAATAAACGACGATTTTATAATATCATAGTAATGTAAAGAAGCCTCATGATACTCTTTACAGGGTCAGGTTAACTGGGGGTCACTGATGCAGGCTCCTAGGCTTTGTAGTCTTATCCTGAGTAAAACATATTGGCTTATATAAGCATAAATTTTTGTATAGAGTATAGAGCGAGAAATACGATTTGGGAGAAAACCAGCAGAACATTTTGGGAATAAATAACAGGTGAAGTAACTGAGGTGAGGAAGATGGTTGAGAGGCTAGTAATTCTAAGTAGAAACGTGAGCCACGATAAAGCAGTTAATAGCAAGTAATCCGAAGAGCGAAGCGGCAAGGTGAGCAGCAAGTTCGACGGTCGATGCTCAGATGAATAACTTCAGAGCTGGAGGCATGGCTTTTTCAAATACAATGAGTGGCTTTTGGACGCACGTATCCTTCTGAATGGATGACTTGTTAAAGGCTAATCATTCCAGTCATCGCCTGCTATATTTTGTTACTTTAGAGTGTGTACTTCAAAGCCGCCATGCTTCTACATCGACATGAATTAGCACGGAAGTAATCTAGCAGCCGGAGACTAATTTCATGCCGCCAACATCTCTATAACTCAAAATGGGGCTCTTGCGCAGGTCCCTGATTTCCATTAAACAAGTTCACCTAAGTCTTCAAGACCTTTTCTCTCCCCATACGATGACTTGTAACTATGGCAAAGACTGCTATAAGGTATATTTTAATTTTATAACAGTCATTTTAAGCTTATATCATTTTTATATCTCTTCTAGCTTCAGCTTACAATTCCTTACTAGTGTTGCGTGCGTACGGGTTCGCAATGGATTGAATGCACAAGTCTGTAAAAGTTAATAAAATTTATTCTTTTCGCAGGAAATAAAACAAATAGCTGAAATATTTCTTCAGAGATATTCGTACAATATCGCAGTATTTCACAGTAAATATATTTTAAACTACTACAGCTTTTTAAATAAAACCCAAATTCAAAATACAGGGAAACTAATTCGATCTCACAGCGAATTCGCTACAATCAATAACAGCATTAACAAACAACAATTCGCTTAAAACAACAGCAACTGAGCTGAGATGTTTTAATTCGGCTTTTAGAAACTTTTTAATCAGCACGAGATCGTTCTCTTGTTTTCTCGATTATTCTGGATAACGAAAGAACTTACGAGATATTTATTTATTAAATATTACATGTACGCGCTCTTGTATTTTTACTTTTCCGGCTTAGCTCTCTCTTCAAATTCGTCACACACTCACTGCGTTGCACGGGCAAATAAAACAATTTTAATTACAATTCTATTAAAACAGCTAAACAAATACAAAATGCGTAACACTAGAATGATTTTTCAGAATCGCATTAGATGCAAATGTGAAGTACAGTAGTATTTAAGTTCCACTGACTTCGAGAGAGAGAGTTAGGATTCCTGAATGGCGCTTGTTTGCCTTTTGCCTACGGCCCTTTAACTGTTATTACGCTCTGCCGTATTACGCGCCTTTTGATAGCTTCGTTGGCTAATTTAATATTACGGGCCAACTAGTTTAGAATTGCGTTAGCTTCGGCTAAACCTCTTTAGTTAGTCATTAGTTAGCTCCTATTTCTTACATTTTGAGTTTAAGCCCAAATGGAGGTTTTGGTGTACGCCCTGAGAAAGGGGCCAACTGTAAATCTTTATTTTGAGCAAATAAAGGGTAATTAACTCTTTTTGAGTTTACTTTTCTGTTCTTGGACTTAAGCGATTATTCGCTTAGTTGCTCACTAGGTTCCGCGACACTTATTTAATATTATACAAAAGAGGAACATTACACTGCTCTGGAAAAAAGTTTGAGTTTGAATCCTCTAATTTGCTCAAATCCCCTAATTTCCTCTGTTCGAATATTAAGATGCACATTACGACCTTGAAGTAATTTTAAATTAACAGACTATATTGCAAATATACACATTGTGTGCTATCAATATTCAAAGCTGTAAAATAAGCCTCAGGGTCACAATTAGTGGATTAGAGTGAAAAATTGATCGATTGATACATTTACCCATCATTTAGCTAAGGTACTGTTTCCCAAAAGTGAGTTTTATTATTCTATGAGAATACTTCCTCTTTACGAACTAATCTTTTCCTAAATGTACTTCATAAAACGTGAGTTTGTGGAGTATGGTTTACTAATTATCGATTCGAATTTTGTCTCGGAAATAACGTTGTTTTCGTAGTGGTATGCAACAGACGATGGTTTTGCGAAAATTAGGATAATTTTCAATTTTTAGATATTTAGCTTAATTTTTATTTTCAAAGAATGAATTCCAAATTCTTAATTTTTGTACAGCGGAGTGCCACCTAAAGTAAATCATTGATATATTTATTAGTAAACGGTTTTTCTAAGTGAGAGTATATTGAAGGATATGTAACGAGATCAATTTCAAAACAAAATTCTTAGTTTGTTTTACTATATGAGAAATCCAACAGGAAATTACCAGATTTGATAGCTGATTTTTATTTCGATAACTGAAATAAATAATCCTGCATTTTATTATGGCAAAGATGCAAAATTTTTTGTATCAGAATGAAAGAGCAATGTATGCAGTCATCAGAAGGGAAGTCAAAGAATACTAAAAAATAAATATGCTTTTAACATAGCAAAGCTGAACATATATCTCGTTTTGCATGAGTTTTAGTCCATTTTTACAGGAAGCTTAGAATGGGCTTAAATTTTGATCAGTTACAACTTGTAAATACGTTCATTATAATAGTACTAATTATTCTTGCGAAGATGCATTGATCGAGATCGGAAAAAGTACGTTTTAATAAATCTCAGTCCTCTTTCAAATTATTTATTAGAAATCAATAATACTGTAAATTCACTGTAGAGGCATTTACACCAACACAACAAGAGCAGTTGGTATTTTGAAGTTACAGGAAGTAGCCCCTTGTACTCCCTTGTAGAAAACAACAGTTAAGTGTAATTATTAGCAGTGGAGTGTTCGAGAAAACATTTACATTTTTCTTTTCGTGAAAGACAACACAGTTTCTTCTTAAAATGATGCTAAAAGAAAAGCATTAGCTGGATACGGAAAAAAAGCAAAAGAAAAGTTGCGACCAGCCAGTCTTTTCTTGCGATCGTAGTCAAGATTTTGAATTGAAGTTATAATGCTTTGATGATGCAGTAAAAATTCGGAGCAGTTTTAAAAAGAAACTCCTGATTGTTTAGATATTTTAAATCCGTATGCAGGGTGCTATTGATTATACAGCAAGGAGCGTTAGATATTTCTCTAAGTTTTTATTTTTCAGAATTTGTATTTTATACAGATTTGTTTGTGCATCATAATTCTATATAGAAGCGGCAGAAAGTAAAAGTGGACGGATTATTGTATCATATAATATCATTTTATCGTACTCTAAACAAAAGCTGTGGGAATTTACGCTCCATAAATAGTCCTTGATAGCTAGGCCTCAAATATTCGAGAAAGGGACCACCTCCTCATTTCAGTCTTTCCGGAAATGGCAACAGAAATCTTGCCATTTGAGGCTGCGCCCACCTTCTGCATGTGTTCTGGATGAGAATATAAAAAATCGTGCTATTTCAACCTTTATATTTTTAACTTTTAATGAAAGTTTGGAAAACATTGAAGGGGAGGAAGAACTGGTATTCAAAGAAAGCACATATTATCATTTCATGTAGAACTGCTTTCAGTTTTAAGTATATCTATCGAGTAAAAGCATGCTTTTTTCCTGAAAATGGCTGAAATTGAATTCTCTGGAAACTTCAAGAGGTAAAACATCTATAGCCTATGATGTATGCACCTATCGTTTTAAACAAAAACATAGTCTAAAAACTTTGTAAGGTTTTAGTTTAAACTAACAAAGTTTTATGTTAATTTTCTCTTTCCTGTAAG
>KK119202.1:822115-840096 GCA_000611955.2 Stegodyphus mimosarum | reverse complement strand
TGCAATATTTTGTGGCAACAGTTTGAAAAGCGATTCAGACTTTTAATGTTTCCGACGCAAAATTGCAAAACGAAAGCAATAGTCTTTCAGGGACAAAGCCCCTTTGGACTAAAAATAGATTTTACCAGAATATTCTCGTGAATAATTAAAAAGATTATAAAAGTTGGATTAAAACATCTCAGCTCAGTTGTTGTTTTAAGCGAACTGCATTGTTTACTTAGTGGTGTTATTTGATTGTAGCGAATTCGCTGTGAGATCGAATTAACTTTCTCTGTGCTTTGAATTAAGATATATTCAACGTTTCAGTAGTTCAAAATATAACTGCTGCGAGATATTGTGGTATTGTACGAATATCTCTGAGGAAATATTTCAGCATTTTGTTTTATTTATTGTGAAAAGAATAAATTTTATTAACTTTTTATCGACTTGTGCATTCAATCCATTACGAACCCGTACGCACGCAACAATATGATACAATCAGAAGTTATAGAGCTTTTTAACTGCGTGTGTGTCAAATGCCACAACTCTCACGTTATTCAAGTGGTAATTGTTATTCGGTAGATGATTTCAACATTTCTCTCTGAAATGATATTATTAGGGAATGCATATGTTTATAATTGCCTCACTGAGAGTAAAAATAACAAGCCTAGGAGCCTTCACCAGTGACTCCTGAGGGTAAACATAATGCAACAATGCGCACAAACAGCACATTTATTATTGATAATGTGTAATAATTTAGATAGTAAAGTGCCATGCTTTCTCAGAAAAAAAAATTATTTCTTTTCCAGGTATAATAAAATTCGCCAGTTACCGAAGGATATGTTCTCTGAAATGCCAGCTCTAAGAGACGTAAATCTGAATTCTAATCTTATTCATGTTATAAATGAAGACACGTGGTCGCCAGTGTTATCTAAGTTAAACAGCCTTTCTTTAGAAGGTAAGACCTTTTACTTCATTTAATAGTAATATCAGTTTCGGAAAAATAATTCCTTTCGTATGTTAGTATTCGTATAATTTAAGGGAGCATCATACTGATTCAAGCTTGCTGACTGAATGCTATAATAGCCATGTTTTTCCCCCCTAATCGTATTGTATTACAAAAACAGATATTTAATGGCCCTGATTTACATTGCTTTCCCTTGATATTACGATTAGAAAGGCAGAATGAACAACATATTTTCTATACTGAAATAAACCAATGAAAAAAATAAATCGAGTTTCTACACAATGTACACTGTGCCAAAAAAAGGGGGGGACAGTTCTATATTTCCCCTTCTACCGGGCCGATTGGCGAAATTCAAATTAAATTGTGTTTTTCATGTGTCGAAAGAGCGACTTAGGATATGTATTAGATTTGTATATAGCATTATTCTAACATAGGTATTTTGAAACAAAATCAGACTTTTTTTAAAACAACATTTAATCGTTTTTTCCATATTTCGATTGTACGATTCAAATTATGCCTAGATATTAAATTTTGTAATTTCTAGTAGGAAACTTATGGAGAAATTTAAAAATTTATCTTGAAGTTTTGTTTTTTTTTTTTTTTTTTTTTTTTTTTTCAGTTTGGCTCATAAGTTCATAGTTTTATAATCCGTTTGGCGGAATTCTTAACTTATTTTAATTAATTTAATTCATAATTTCTACTTACTTTTTCTTTTTCCATTGATGCACGAAAAGAAAAAAGGTCCATTGTTCATTCTTTCAAATAATTTTAATTGGCGTTATTATCGCTTATATTAAATACACCAAATTTCAAAACGCGCCAAAATGTAAATTCACGTATATCTTAGGAAGTTTTGAATAAAAAACTCTAATTTTTTGTTAGTATGCTTAGAAATACACCTACTGTAAGATGATGTTAAAACTTTTATAGGTTATAATACAAAAGCCTTTTTAAAAAAATTTATAAAAAAATATTTAAAAATACAAATTTAAAAAATAAATCATACAAAATGTGGGAATTACATTTGGATTAAGCCTAAATTTTGAATTTTAGAAGAAGGAATCAACTGAGTTTAATAAAAAAAGAAATATTAATAAATATATATCAAATTCAATTAACAGTGAGGAGCTAAAATTTTGAGAGCTAATTTTTAAAAACTATTCTTGCGATTTTTACAAAACTTGGCAGTTTGGCGTAATTTGAGTCGTAGAATCGAAATGTGGAAAAGATTAGGGGACCCAATCCCCAAACTCTGGTGATGGGGAATCATCATCTACCAACCTTTTTGGTATGGGCACCACTATAGAGTCGTTAGGTTATTTTTGAAAGCAGGAGAGATGAAAAATGATCAATGCCCTCGCCGGGACTCAAATCACGGGCCTCTCGAATACGCTTCAAGCGTGTCGATCACTACACCACGAAGGCATGCTAAGAAGGCGGGAGAAATACCTTAAAAGAGAAACAATGGTTATGCGTTTGATCTCATCCTATGGTGACAGTATTATCGTTACAGGAAATGAAACAGTACTTTTGGGTAATCAGTTCTTTAAATTGAAGAACAATATGCAGAAGTATAAACTAGGCTTCCTTTCTTTCCTTAAACTGCAGACCGCTTTTACTTTATCGTTACTGTCAAGGGCAATAGGCAAAAATGGCTAGGCTCTTCCCAATGTTGGCGTCATTTAGTTAGACGAATGAGGAAACTAAAACACAAAGGGAGTGGTTACAAAGAACGTCTATGTAAAGAAGGAAAGGCTCCATAGACGTAATGTAAACCAGTTTGTCTTCTACGCCGCTAGAAAGAAAAGGGAACATTCGCCAAGGGATTTGGCGACGGAACCTGTTGGCGAGAATTTCACCTGCGTGATGTACCGGACCTGGCCGAGATTTTCCTCCTCCGTATAGGAAATTGAGGAACACGGACTAAGAGGAATCGTTCTTTGACTTGGGAAAAGATGAAATATTAGGTGAAGTTTCACTTTCGCTGGCTGTTGAACTTGCATTATACATATCGCAGTTTGATGTCTGATTTTAAATCCGTCAATATGGAGGGGGGAAAAATTGAGTCACACAGCTTTAAACTCTTGATAAACGTGACCGTCGAACCTGTTCGAACTTCGACATCAGCTTCGAGCTTTGGCGCTTTTTGGCGACAGATATTTCCGTTCGAAGGGAGCCACTTCTGTTGCTGCGAAGTTTTCCTTTTTAACAACACATATTCTTTGGTTGTTGCTTTTGAGTAGACTAGGAGTCAGTGATGTCGCACATCAACAAACTTTGTAGTATAGTAATCTTGGTTACTACTGCTAGACCTTCTAGGAGGTTTCCTTTTCTGAATGTTTCTCTTTGCAAACAAACGGTTTCCAAAATCGCTGACTAAAATGCTATCATAAAATCACATCCTACTAAATTTACAACCTCATGATTATTCTAGGGTGTTATCGCTCATGATTGAACTTGTTCTGCAGGTTCAGCGCTATCTTGGCTTATGATATAAGCTTGAAAATGTAAATCTGGTTTGAAATATAAAAGTGTAGTTTTGAATTTAATATAATATTCACTGCTTCTTTCTGCAATATAGAATTTCAAACTACATTTGCATCAAACATGTGACCATATTTCTGATTTTCCCTGAACTCTGTTCCTACAGAATTCTACTCAGTTCTTAAAGATTACGTCTGATACCTCTTGATTCTATTCTTCCTTCAGAGTAGGAATTCTGTCCCTACAGAGTTCAGGGTTCTTTTATCTTCTCGCATTTATATCGTTATATTCAGTATTGTCACTTCTAGGGACAGGGTGGATAGAGCATTTGAGTAATTTCCCATATTCCATTTCAGATAATACTGTTCTGAATTATTTCAGCTATAAAAGTTCAATATGCAAACAAAATTGATTGTTGCTTCATTTTTTAATTGATGTTGTTTCTCTTCAATAGCCAATCCAATACACTGTAACGCAGATATCTTCTGGGTTTGTCAGGCTAACATTGAAGCTGTTTCTGCTAAGTGCCAAGCTCCAGCAGCAAAGAAGGGAACACCACTTGAAGAATTCTGCAAAGTCTGATAATGCTTTAAATTTTTGTTTTGGAAATAACAGAAAAATCTAAATAAATTATTTATTGCGCTTAGTCTCATAATAATCATTATTTTATTTATTAGCCTAAAGGAGCATTAGCTCAGAAACGCTGTTAGTCTCAAAACATTTCACTATAAATGGAGAACCACTTTTTAAATCGTTGCCATCAAATATTATTGCTCTATATTATATTTAAAGAGATTCAGTAATGAAAAATCTGCTTGAATGTGTATATGTTTCTCGCACTGTGAAAAAAACGACGGCACGTAACGTATGCAATCTTCCACCCGCCGAACACGGGCAAATGGAAGCCCAAATTTTGAATTTCAGATTTGTTTTATTATCTATTTCATATTTTGTAAAACTTTAACAAATTTTTGATTAACAAACTCAACAATTTCAAAGCGAGCAATGACAACATTGAATATAAAAAAAAATTGTCTCCAGCGGGCGAGACTCTCTAACGGGAATTCTAAAAATATGCTGCTTTTAAATATCTAGTGCATGTTATTGCTGTTGAAATTTAAGTGGTCTAAGTACGAAGCACATGATATTTAATATATAAAAATAACACAGAAAACGTTTAAAAAAACGCTCTTAAGAAGTAATATAAAAATCTGTATTATTTTTATTATTATTATTATTTATTTTACTTTTAATGGTCCGGTAATTGCCCTCGGATCGGATCTTTTGATTCATCGGAAACATCTGCCGAACAAAACTGTCATTAGCTGTTTTATCACCAAGAACGTTGTACAAAGCGCATCGCAGAAGGTGAACAAAGGGCTGCAGAACAAGAAAGTCACTGGAGGACTTTTCCTGGATATTGCCAAGTCTTTTGATCGTGTATGGCTGGATGCACTCATATACAAACTGCACAAGCTGGGCTTCTCAGATTACATCACTAACATAGTTAAATCCTACCTAACTGGTAGACACTTTGTCGTTCACGTTCCAAATACACTTTCCACGCAATGACTTATCCTTGCTGGAGTTCCACAAGGGTCTCTTTTAAGGCCTACATTATATAAAATATAAGTAAACGACATCCCAGTTACACCCAACACTACACTCGCAATGTATGCTGACGACACTGCGATCCTCACTCAAAGTGCATTTGTTAGTCCAACAATACAACTGTTACAAGATTACATTAACATACTTGAGACTTGGTTGGTGAAATGGAAGATTAAGGTAAACGTCGATAAAACACAGGCAATTATGTTTACCACCAAAAATAAGTTCAACCGAAATTTGCAATTTTATGGAAACAATATCTCAGGGGCCAAGCAAGTCCTATATTTAGGGGTGATCCTCAATAAAACTCTCTCATGGAATTCACACATTACACCTATAATAAGAAAGTTTCGAATTAGTAAAATGAAACTTCGTCCCTTAATTGCTCGAAACAATATACTTTCTATAGATAACAAGTTGCTTATTTATAAGACCATTTTCCGTCCCATATTGTGTTATGCCTGACCTGTATGAGCATATTCATGAAAATCCTATCGAAAAAAGTTACAGCAGGCACAGAATCTGGTGCTCAGATAGATTTCAAATGCACCATGGTACATGAGAAATCACAAAATACATACAGAGTTAGGGGATGAAGAATTAAAATACTTTTATTGCCTGCTTGCCCGGAAATTTTATGAAAACTTGAATACCATTGATAACCCTGTAATCAGGGTATATGACTATGATATTAAAGACCCATGCGATAGTAAAAGACCTATGGTTATCTTAAGTAATTACATGACCTAATATTGTAATGTCTTTCTCATTTGAATTGTATATAATATTATTTCTTTAGATCTATTAATTTACTTTTTCTTAATGGGGCACCAACTGAACTCGCACTTGCACCTTGTACTTAGTGTAATTTTTCTTGTATTATCATGCCTTTTTCCTATCAGGTCCTTCACCAGTCCCTTTTCAGTCCTTCCCAAGTCGCTTTCAGAGTCTTTAGTTTTGCCACGATCTATAAATTTCTTGATATCTGTTTACTCACACCATTTTGGTCTTAATATCTAATCTGTATTCAATCAGATGTTACTTTAAGTTGCGATAATAGTTATAGTACATATATATTTAAAAAAATATAAAAATAGTTAATATTATGCTAGCTTATTCCCCTGCATGATTCGAAGTACGTATTTTGTTCGATGTGGGGTAGGGTCCATGACCCAGACACCCTGGTGTTGCACCAAATACACTCGTGGGAAGGTGAGCGATAGTACTCCTCGATAAATAGAATGAGCTCGCAAGAATTTAAGTTTTAAACAGAAACTGACTTCGCGGAACTGATAGCCAGCCTCTATCTCAGGTGAGCTAAAGATTTCAGCGCCCGGAGAGAATTGAAAGTTTGGCCCCCCATCGTGTTTGCCAAAATGCAGTGGAGAACAACAGTTTGGCGCCCTGAATGCTGCCTCGGGGACAGATGTTCCCCTTTGCCTCCTAGCCATTAACCGCTGTATCAATTGTGGAGACACATACAAATTATTCACACATATTGAAGGAAAATAAACCATTTGGAAACTTTACTCTCAAGACAACACAGAAGGTCGTCGACTTAACAATCAAGATGTGTTCTGATTAATCCATCATAAGCTGATAAATATCGAACATACATTTAACACATTTAAATTACCGAACCTTCAGACAGATTATTTAATGCAAAGCCAACCTGTGCTATAACAAATTCATTTTTTCAGCTATTACTCTGAAAATGAAAAGCAAAATAGAAGGCTGCAATTAAAATTAACGTGTGAAACCCGGAACTTAATTAACTGCTAGACAGTATGATATTCATCATAAAGATTAAGGCGGTTCGACGACCAACCAGCTCTCTTTCTGGAAAGTAAGTAAACATAATGGGCACCAGAACCATGATTTCAGGGATCATTAAGCAGACCTGATCCCCTAAGCTTGTTAAAATCCGTCCCTGCTACTCCACATAAACTACACTGGTTATCAGAAATTAAAGAAAAATCACAAAAATCACGATTACTGAAAATATTACATGTAGAATTTTATGAAACGTACCCACAATATACAACACATAATAAGGTATCAAATAACATAAAAAGAAATTGCCAGACAATTATGGTAGTATAGAAATTAGCACATGTATAAAATGAACAAATCGAAGGTGTCAGTTTGCTGTAGAAAAGGTACCTTCAATACGGAATAGGATCGTCTCTAGAAGCAATACAGCGCATACAGCGATGTGTGATGCTTTCAATTATGCGGTCCATCAGTTCCATAGGAAGCGAGAGCCAGTTGCAAGCGCGGCAAAAGGTCTGAGGGGGGCGGATTGAGAGCAGCTAGACGTATCTCTAAAGTATCCCAAACGTGCTCAATAGGATTGAAGTCAGGGTATCGAGCTGGCCACTCCATGCGCATAATTGTTTCCTGTTGAAGATAATCATCTATGATGCGAGCCCTGTGTGGTCCTGCGTTGTCGTCCTGTAACAGGAAAGCATCACCTACTGTCCCGGCATATATGAACCACAGAAGGACTTACATTTAGCCATCTGGCCACTTCTGTTTGATTTGGTCCTGCCTCTAGTCTCCCAACGGCTCTCCACTGTTGTTCTGCAGGCAACTGATGCCTGGAGGTCATTGCTACGAATTGGCTATCTCAGATTTCTGATGTTACTATCACAGTGAAACATGTGGGCTTGCTTTCAAACATGGACTTTTATGCTCCCCGTAGATGACGTATTCCGAATACAGCGCCACTAATTTGCATATTGCCATTTTACTCAGCTACTCTTACTTGGCAACATATTCAAATTTTACACGGTTTGGCTTATGTTTGAGGGAGTTTTCGCTATTTTTTGTGATTTTCCCTTAATTTATGAAAACCAGCGTAATTCTAGATCCTACAATGAACCTGGCGAGTTCTCGCACAGGCGTAAACGAATTGCCCAGCACAGACGAAGGATTAAAAGCAATCCTTTATTAATTCAAGGTTTAACGGAAAGGCAGTAACATAATAATCAGAAGAACATGGCTTTGATTTGAAAAACCTCAGAACTTTTTGCATGACCCAAGAGAAAGATCCAAAAATTCGAAGACTGGGTTCTTAGAGTTTAAATGTTGAAAAGCATCAACTCTCTGAATAGGATCTTTCACAAAATTACATATCTGCCGGCGCTTGAAAGAGATTTTCGAAGCATTTCCAGAGATCATTTTTTGAGTCACCTTTCAAATTAATAAGTGTTTGAGTCTTCATTATTACTGCACTGTAAAACTGTTATATGTGCGCTTTAAGTAAGCACGTAAGCTGGGAAAAAGTGTAGAAGTCATGCGGTAACACAAGTGAAGAAGTGGGTTTGGAAGAGGACAAGTTCTTCAAAGAATTCGGCAATCAGCAGTGGGCTGAATATAAAAGCATTGCTGTGTAACAGTGCTAGCGATCCAAACTTGAAATTAGGGCAAAAAATAGGATTTATGTTAAAAAAAAGTGAGGAGGGGAGGTAGAGATGCATTTCTAATACGACTTTGCTATGTTGAGTTTTTTTGCAGAATTTCTCCTTCCCACATAGTAACTGATAACAAGGATGAATCAAGTTGTCCGGATTTATTAATAGCTTCTTGTTCGCTTTTGGCCATTTTTTGTACCGATAATTACTTAAGTGCTTCCTTCCATAAGACTTTTCTAATGGTAAAATTACTAAGCAATAAATTTAGTCGTTTCAGGAAATTAAAAAAAAAATTAAGCAAAAGTCACTTAGATTAATTTAAAACTTTCCCCACTACGAAGACCACTTTTAACCAGAACTCGCCTAATTTGGTTTAAACATTTATAAGGTATATCTCCCACCTTCTTAGTGTGCCTTCGTGGTGTAATGGTCAGCACACTGAGCCGGTATTTCAGAGGTCCGTGGTTCGATTCCCGGCGGAGGAATTGCATATTTTTCACCTCTCTTGCTCCGTAATAACCTAATGTCTCTACAGTGGCGCCCGAACTAAAAGGGTTGTGGATGATGACTCTCCACACCATCTCAAAACAAAAATCGTAAGACCAACTAGAAACACGTCTAAACTAAAAAAACAGTTTTCGTACGCCCCACAGATGATGATTTGGCACTCTAGGACGTAGCTTATTTGTTACATTATTGTAAATCAATTGCAGGTCAAGAGAATGAAGGAAATTGTTGCTTAAGCGAGGACGTCTCTGAATTAAATTTTAAACACAATAAGTTTAAAATTGTAATAATTTAAAAGCCATAAATTTTAACGTGTAAACTCATAATTTAATTTTTTAAGGAAATTTTGAAAATAGAAACACTAAAGGACAATATACCATACTTCTTAAGAACTGTCTGTGGATTTATAGGATACTGCTAAGAGACTTATCTTTAAATCGAAAGAAATGTCACTAAATAAGTGATAATTTGTCATACATTTCAAATGATACAGTGGAAACAAGCATTAACAAAATAGTGGCATTTCATTGGGTTTAAGAAAATGCTGAAAATACTATTTCTTACTTACCAGTTATCAAATAATTAGACCAAAGGGGCAATTTGCCCAGAAAAGCTATTAATTCCGTTTTGGCATTCTGCGGAGGTTCTCTATAAAACAACGTTTCACTTTTGAAATTGTTGCTACCAAATATTAGAGTCTTGTATTATATTTAAAGAAATTAAACAACGAAGAATGCGCTTGAATGTATGCATTATTCTTGCATTCTGAAAAAACAACGGCACCTAGAGCCATCAAATTTTGAATGATCTAGTCCTCCACTCGAATATGGGTGTCTCGAAGTCCAAATTTGGAATTTATTTCCTTATCTACTTCATATTTTTTTAAAACTTTAACGAATTTTTGATTAACAAACTAAACGATTTCAAAGCGAGAAATGGTAACACTGTATGGAAGGGGGAGAAAGTTTTTATCTCCAGCGCGCGAGACTGTGCATCGGAAATTCTAAAGATATACTTTTTGAATTCTATGGTTTAAGTGCGACGAACATGATATTTAATAAATAAAGTTAACAGACAAAACGTTAAAAAAAATCGCCCCTTTGGGGCTTAATATAAAATCTGAAAGTTTTTACATTTTTTTTAATACTTAATCAATAAACATTACTGTAAAATTTTTTTACCTCCTTTTTAATTTTTATAGCAATAATGGCCATTGTTTTGTCAACAATATCCAATGTTAAAAGAAAGTGTTAAAAAGTGTTTTATCTTATCCATGTCAAGCATATTCAAGTATTTTTTCACATAGTTAGTACAGATGACTTTAACAGAAATGACTTTTATATCAGCTTTCGCGTTCATAATCGGATGATCCCGCCCATACCTTTTACTCATTATCGATTTTTCAATGATTTAAGAGCCAAAAATTTTAAATTGTAAATTTGTAAATTCATTTTTTCTAAGGAAATTTTGAAAATAGAAACACTAAAGGATAATATCTTTTTTCTTTTTTTAAATTCCTAAATAATTGAAAATAAATTTGAAATTCCACTCTCCCTATATCTTGTTCAAATTTTCAAATGTAAATAAAATATTTTTTATTCATCCACTCAAGTTCAAACACATTTTTTTTAAATTTGTAGTGGATGACACTTGATACATAATACAATCATTTCACATATTAAAGTCAATTCCTACTTATTTGTTCAGAACTAAATATATGCTTTTTTTTTAAATATATTATAAGACTTACAAATAATTGACCGTTTATTAGGAATTCTCACGTGCTGTAAAAATTTATTTTATAATAACGTATAAATAATAGCACACGACTGTGATAAATGAGATTGTAATATTTAACAAAAATAAGTGGCAACAGTAAGACAGACTTCTAAAGTTATTAAAGTGTATGGAATTAAAGAATTGTAGTTTTATAGAATTGGATGAAGCGGATGTAATGTTCCATTATGCAGGGAAAATTCAACAGTAATATATCTAGGAAGAAAACTCTTGGCAGCAGGTCAAGCATACGTCGCCTTATGTCGTGTGAAATCATTACATGGAATACTAATTGAAGAACTGGACTGCTCGAAACTCACTGGAAAGGTTCCTTGCGATAATGAAGCATTACAAGACATGGATAGAATGAGAAATTATAGACCACCATCAGCTTCATAAATTAGAAACGAAAAAATATTAATAAAAAGTAGCTAAAATAATTTTTTTTCTCACGTAAGAATTGACTTTAAAAGATTTTTTTTTTTATATTACTTGTTTATTGAGAGATTTTTCTCAGATCTTATCTTAAATGTTTTACTCCAACGTAATACAAATGCAAGTTTCCCAAGGGATTTATCTTCGTTATCATGCTACGTTTCACCATTTGTCTGTGATAATATTTAATACCATTTGAAAGTATTGGATAACACATGCTTTAACAAAAGTGATTTTTGAAAATGAGTTTTAGCAAACTGATTGTCTCATTCCTCTTTTTCCATTACGTCCTTAGTGAAAATTGTCCATCCCGAGAAGAAATCTATCCATGTTATTGCAGTGAAAAGGGAAAAGACATTACTTCCCACTGTTTGCATATCAACTCATTAAAAGAACTCAGAAACTCAATTAAAGCATATCATGGACGGCATCTATCTTCACTCGTTATTGAAAACTCGCATTTCGACTATCTTCCATCTGATATTTTCGAGAATGTTACTATTACCCACTTGAAAATCTTAAAATCAAATTTCACGAGAATAGCTAATTTAGGAGAAAGGCAATTTCAAGGTTTGGAAACATCACTAGAGTCTATAACAATAGTGGACACTTTCACAGACTCAAGACCTTTTGCTTACGTCTCGATGGAAAATCTCAAGAAACTGAGAACTTTAGATCTTGAAGGAAACTATATAGCATTGGTGAATAATCATTGGTTCGAATATGGACCAACAAGCTTGAGAAAGTTACGATTTGTAAAAGGACAAATCAGTATCGTAGGCTACAAAGCATTTGAAGTTCTAAAGAATCTGGAAATGTTAGATATCTCTGATAATTCAATCAAGTATCTAGCACGATCAGGTTTGCCACAGCCAGCTTTACTTCTCCAAGAAATAAATTTAGAGTTAAGTATTTTTAATTCTTAATAATTAATTACTCAGTTTAACCCTTTGAGCTCGAGGAAAAAGACTGCGTAGCAACTGAACGTCACCTTTCGAGTACAAAGGGCTAACTTGTTATTTATATTTATTGAAAGGAAATGATGATATACATATATATATTACTCTATGGCCTTTTATGTCACATAAGTAAATTATTATATATTTTTCATTTAATTACGCTGTAAATTTTCAACTGAGATATTCATCTCTTAACCTAACAAAACAAACAAAACAGTCAAACAAAGCAAATATTCTTTCAAGAGATTTTTATGCCAAAGACATAGTTGAAACTTTAAAAGCTTTTAAAAAAAGGATCTCAAATTAAATTAATTGAAAACTTCATTCATCCAAATTACACATAACTGACTGCTTTAAAATATATTTAACATCAAATGCCGCATAAAATAATTTGCAACTCCATAATGTCTTCCCTCAATAACATTATACTATTTCTCGAAGTTACAGAGTCAGGTGAATTGTGGGTCATTTATGATGCAGGTGCACTGCGGGGGGGGAGACAGTTCTATATCTCCCGCTCTACGAGGCCGATTCATGAAATTCAAATTGCGTTTCTCGTGTCTCGAAAGCGCGACTTAGGATATGTATTAGATTTAGGTATAGCAATTGTTTTAATATAGGTATTTTGACACAAAATCGGACTTTTTCTGAAATGTCGTACTAATTTTTCGCATATTTCGATTCTAAGACTCAAATTATGCCTAAATATTAAATCTTGTAAAATTTGGCGCGAAATTTACGGAAAAATACAGAAATTTATCTTGGCGCATTTTTTTCAGTTTGTGCCAAGAATATTTCACTTAGAGAACTATTTAATTTATGGCAAACTACTTTCCTTTCCTTTTACATTGTGCAAGAGCGGAAAAAAAGTGACATTGTTCTTACTTTCAAATAATTTTAACAAAGTGTGTAAACCATATTTAATGTTATTATCGCTTTGAAGAAATACGTCGAATTTCAAAATGCGCCAATATAGAAATTCACGTACATCTTCGGAAATTTTTAATAAAAAACTAATTTTTTGCAAGTATGCTTAGAAATACATCTACCTTAAGACGATGGTAAAAATGTTATAGATTATAATTCAAAATATTTTTCGAAAAATTTATAAAAATTATTTAAAAATACAAATTTTAAAAATAAATCATAAAAAATGGGCGAATTTTATTTGGAATGAACCTAAATTTCGAAATGTGAAAGGATGAATCAAATAAGTTTAATAGAAAAAGAGAGAATAATAAATATATACCAAACTCAATTAACATCGAGCAGCTAAAATTTTGAGAGCTAATTGTTTAAAACCCACTCGTGCGATTTTTACAAAACTTGGCAGTTGGTATAAGTTGAGCCTTATAATCGAAATGTGGAAAAAACTAGCATATTATTTCAGAAAAAGGCCATTTTGTGTCATTAGAACAATGCTATATATAAATCTAATATATATCCTAAGTCAGTCTTTCGATACATGAAAAACGCAAGTTAAATTTCGTCAATCGGCCTGGTAAAACAATAGATCTAGAATATAGAACTGTTTTTCCCCCCTCCCGCAGTGTACTTAGATTTTTGCAGCTTTATCTTGTGTTCAGTTGACTGTACAAGATGAAGATTCTTTTCCTAACTAGCATAAAACGTAAAAACGCTATCTGGAAGAAACCCAGTGCAAAGGTTCTAAATAAGTAAAATGATGAAGATTACTGAAGGTTGACAGAGTTTGAAGTTTGGGAAGTCCTTAGCAGTTTTAAGTGCGGCTAAGCCTAATTATTATTAATATAGCAACCATATTTGTTTACATTTGAAACTTAGTAGAATAGTGGATTTGTTACCAATCTAGAGAAAATAAGCTTCGCAACAACAAGATCACGTCTTCTTTTATTAATTTCTTTATTTCGAATTAAATCATGCTTAACCCATTCTGGAATTTATTCGGGGAAATAAGTCTTTAAGATTTACTTCGTAATTTTTGATACAGATATTTTGAGTTTTTATGTATTTTTGCCTTGTCGCGAAGTGAGAACTGAATAAATTGAACGAGAGTTACTGAATCGTCTGTGAATTGAATAGAATCAAAACCTGTTTTTTTTTTTTTTTTTTTTGTGTGTGTGTGTGTAGTTGTTGTTTGTTTAATTTCTTTTATACATCGTTTTATATTCATCATAGTATTTGAATGGAGCATGTGGCAACGATTAGATATTTTTTCAGATGATATACATAATTTTTGTGCATTTTGAGTTATAAAATGAATGAAATGTAACTCTGTTAAGTGAACCTAGCGCCACAGTGTCGCTATGGTAAACAAATATAGTGAATTTTTAAGAGTGCATTTATTCTATTGTGGTTTATGCGCTATCGACGAAGTAGATTTAATTCGACCCAATAAGTTTAAATGAAATGCAAGAAAAAATGCGTATAATTTAATATTTCGTATAAGGAAGTCATATGGTGTACACATCATATTTTTTATATAAGCTTTCATTTAGCTCATGGAGTAAATCTCTAAGGCTCAGATGTTTATTCCTGATTTTACAGTTGTTTGCGGTAAGTTACCGAACTCAAAATTTAGTACACATACAGTTTGTAGATGTCAATATGATGTGGTAAAAAGATATTTTTTCAAAATTCGGTTTATTTATTTATTTAATTTTTTTTAGTTTAACGTTGAAATGACTTTTCATGTATATCATCGTTTAACGAACAAACTAGAAACTCAGAAATTTACTATTTGCACCATCAAAGTGAGCGGAAAAAAAGTCATTTAAATGACATTTGTATTAAATTTTCAACATAACTGGTTTTTCAGCATTTTTAAAAATCGCTTTTTTTTTTCCCTCTATAATTTGACTTCAAGGATTTTAAAATTTCAGCATCTAGAAATGTGTACGTTACGAAGTTTTGAAATTTTCACACATTATAAAACAAGTTCTTCGTCTTCTTTTAAAACAAAAATGATGAAAAGATATTGATATTGAAGGCATCAGGCAAGACTGGATTGGAAAATCAAGATTTTCTTGAAGCTTTTCACATTCACAAAAATTTACCCTGTTTAGTCAATAACTTCAATTCCAATCCAGTCTTGCCTAATGCCTTCAAAATTCTAACTTAACCCTTCATTTTTCGTCACTATTTCTGCCGATAGATGGCGCTACAGGCTTTTCCACTGGTGGCTTGTGGGTATAAATGTGATCGACATTCCCTTTCTCGCTTTTGCAGAATTTTTTGCTCCTGATGAAGGGGGACTCGTTTTGTTCTGGAAATCGACTGAGATTTTACAAAATCTACGACGAATACAAGGTTGTCTATTTGCCTGTTTTATTTTCCACGTCGGCGTGTTTCTCTTGCATCTTGATTTATATCTATATACTTCTGTATAGTATATAAGTATAAATATCTTCTGTATTTTTTCTTTTGAAAAAGTTAAAAAAAAAAAAAACCGCACAATCTGAAAGATCGAATCTCAAATGTATCCAGAGAAATTCTGCATCCAATGTAACTGAATCTTTCATCGGCTTTTGATCTCAAATGATTCAGAAGAATGAAACATGTATTCCAGACACATTAATGGACTTTTCTGAAACTTTAATTCATTTTCCCCCGATGAGTTCTTGAGTTCTGAATTAGGGTTCCAGACAAAGATTAATTTTTATTTTATTTTTATTACTTTACCATGTGCATTTTTATTTTTTGGGTTTACTGTAATGATGAACTCTTTTATTAATTTGATTATGTTTAGCTACAATGTTAGACTTTTTCCACGATTTCAATTATCAATATTCTTAGAGAATTGCCTTGTTTAGATTCCAATTTAAATTTAATCTGATTGCTTTAATTTACTTCAATCCAGCAGCTATAGCGCAGGACAGGTTTAATTTTTGTTTTTGACATATTACTATGTTTTTAAGAAATTTATAACCAAAAGAAATTAAATTCAAACCTAGTAAATTTTACATATATGCACACACACACTCATGCATTAAATCTACATCATAAGAAAATGTTCTCTTCAGGAAAACGAAAGATTAATATCGATTCAAATTCATATTCTAACTATGAAAATTTTTTAATATAACAAAAAAGATTATTCAAACAAATATTTTTAAACAGAGAGTTAACGCATTTTAAATAATTAAATTAATGCAGTTACTTTTTTACTACATCCTTTCATCTCTTACAGCAAATAATGATCTAAAAATTTTTTTAGGCGCAATAAACTTGAAAGTTTACCAGAAAATATATTCCATGGAATGCCAAATTTAAAAAGGGTAAATTTGGAGCTGAACGAATTTTCTGCAATTGATGAATCAATATGGAGGCCAATTTGGTGCCATCTGGAGACATTAAACATTGACTGTAAGTAACAAATTAAAAAAATAATTTTATTGAATATTTACAAGAAATCAGTTTAGATTTCTTCTTATCTGCATAACAGAGGAATTTTTTAATGCTGTGTTCACCATATAAAATTTTAATTCGGCATTACTCTGTTTTTGCATAAAAAGTTAAAGGTTCCACCTTCTCATCTCTTTATTCTGCTCCATTACAAATGTTATTTCAAAGAACTTCAGTCTTGTGAAAAGCAATTGAGAGATCTGCAGCAATATTTACGAGACTGAGATGAAGGAAGTAAATTATTCGAAAATCTTTAATTTAAATAAAGTCCTAGGGAAATTTCTCTAAAGAGTTTAGTTTTTAATTCGAAAATTTTATGTCTTGGCAATATAGAAAGTATTGCATCTTCATAGAAATACTGCAAGTTTTGCCCTCAAACTATCCCATGAAATAAACAGCTACATCTTGGATAATTAAATTCTTTTCTTTAAATTAAATAAATACAGAGATCTCCATGTGACATTAATTTGCGATGAAATAATACTATATCTACCATTATGAACACTTTTAAACATAAGATTTTACTTTCCATATTCTTAATTTCTAAGCCACTATTGTTAAATTAGTTAGGTTTGACGAGAGCACTATAAAGGCATTTCGTTCAGTTCAAATCTAAATAAAAATATCTTAAGATTGCATGTTACTTGAATTAAAAAATGATTTCAAATGTAACAGATTCCCATTATCATGAAAGCTATATACAACTACAAAGGCATAAAATTAAAACCTTATTTAATACAGGTTAAATCAAAAATAAAAAACCGTTTTTCAATGAATTTATGATGCAAACATGAGCATATAAATATACTAATAAACATAAAAGAGTAAAAATATTCATTTTTAAGAAATAAGTTATGATTGAGAAATGAGCTTTGAGTTCTAAATGTGTTTTTTGCTTTGAATTTATTTTCATAATTTTAGATGCTAATTACATTACACAGTAAAAAAATCTTAAAAGTGCTCTCATAAAATTTTTGTTATATATTAAGAATAAAAATTATAATAATGATTTCAGAATTTCATTCAAATTTCCAAAATAAACTGGGAAGCACTCAGTTAGAGGTGTATGCACATTGCATGTATTTTGTAATTAATGCTTAATATTTTTGTTCTATTGTTTGGGAAATTTTATTAAAATTATATATAAAAACTTGCATACTTGTTAAAAGAAAATACATTTAAAGGGATTTTGAAATATCCCTTCAATACAGATACTCAACTTTGTTTATTGTTTATGTTACATTATTTGGTACAGAGAAAAATTTCAGTTTCATTTAACATGCCATTTCTAATATTATACTATTATTATGAAATAATTCTTTTGTTCCATTTTTGATAAAATTGTTTGGAAAACAGACATTTAATTCCCTAATTGATGATTAATTTAAAAACACATGCTAAAATAAACACATTTTTCATCTTATTATCATTTCATTTGAAATTTTAAGGTAATTTCATTTAAAG
>KK119202.1:792287-821953 GCA_000611955.2 Stegodyphus mimosarum | reverse complement strand
TTAGATATTAAAATATATTTATTATTAATATATAGAGATAAATGATAAATATATCTGATAATAATATCTGTCTCCTGCCTGCTTAACAATTATTCACTTTACGAAAATTAATTTAGTCATTTTTAGGATTATTAAATATTTTTTCATGTGTTTGGATGCTTGTACTTGGTTTACATACATTTTCTGAATTTGAATGATATTGCAAATCAGTTCGCAGCAATAACTAATCTTTTATTTTATTTGTTTATAATTTAATTTTCATGAATGAGGTAGTGTCAAATTTAAATTTCATTCCTTGCAGCAATGGTGCAAGAGAATTATTTAATTTTATTTAACATTAGTTTCTTATGAAACAATATTTAATATATATAGTGTATGCATGACACACATATGTATTTTAAAATATGTAATTATAAATACAAACGGTTATCACGTGATGAAAAATATACTAATTATTGCATAAAATTATAAATACTCTCATGGCGACTACTTTTGCAAGTGATCAGAGCATTGGTAATGAATATCACCTATCTTAAGTAGACCACAATCATCTGGAATCATAGGTGGTCATCTTAAATAGGCTTCATTACATTCAGTAACAGCATACAATATGGATAACTGAATGCTAAAAAACATTCAATTAAAATTAAATTAATTAACAAAGATCAGTAGATAAATGGTTTACTTTTAGATTAGATATTATAATATGTAAATAAAAAATTTTTAAAAGTACTTTTAAATTAATTAAAAACTAAAACACTTCAAAAATAAATAATTTTACTTATATAATCGTCTCTATTAATAATCTCGCCATTTTTCTCAATTTTAGATAACCCAATGATTTGTGATTCCAAAATTAGATGGATGTACCATGAAGCAGAAAGTTTGGACAAAAAGCTCATAGGAACTTGTTATAAGCCATTTAAACTAATGGACAGAGATCTCCATTCACTCACAGTAAATGAACTTCAGTGACAACAATGTTCATAATCTTCAAATAAAACTAAAATGAACCATGACTAAGAAGTCTTTAAAAAAGCACCTTAAAAAATTCGAATACATTTGCTACTAAATATTATTTAAAAATGCAACAGTTGTTACCAAAGTTTCTAACTTAAAATCCAGGCTCTAATAAATTATTATAAATAGCTAGATTCTTTACTCAATTAACTAGAAAATAGCTACAGAAAATATATATTGAATAACCTAAATAAAATAAATGAAAAATCATCATTTTAATTACTTTTAGTAACCGGTATCCCAAAATTAACTTTTTCCTAGGAATTAACACAAAACTGAAAGTGAAGTTAGCACCATTTTACAAACATTTGAAAACTTATGTAACATTTTTTGTATATCTAAGTTTTTTTACGAAGTTCAGAACTTTCAAATGTACTGCATCATTCAGATAAATTTTACTGAAAAATTGACACTTATATATTTTCATTCTATTTTTCAGTTCTTACTTAACACAGTTCATGCTATTAAAATTTAAGTACCCAAATTCAGCAATGAATAAAAAATTACAAAGTGAAATGTTTTATCATGAAAAGTCTCTGAAAAGCTTAATTTTTTTAATATTACTTTGAAGCATTTTAATATGATACACTCATTCTAGAAACATGTGTATGAATCACACTTTCTCTGCTCAAATGATTTCATGAAAATGGTCTGTCTAGTACTCCATCAATAGAAGAGCCAATGTGAAAGAAAAGTGATGTCACTTCATATGCATAAGTTATTATAATAGACACTTCTACATGGCTATCCAAATTTTAAAATGGAATAACCATAATGACTAGTTATGTGATGTAATCTAATTAGAAATAGCATGCTAAACTATCAGTATGCAAGCATAAATACTGCCACCTAATGAATTTATATAATAATAAAAAAATCTAATAAATTACAAACAATTAAACCTAATAAATTACATTTAGAAGAATAATAAATGACTAAGTATGTTAAGAGCAAATTTAAACATTAATGTACTGGTTTAAAAAAATTAATTACAAATGAATTAGAAGCAATATCCAAATGAAAATTATTAAAATGATATAAACTGAATATTTTTTATAATGTTTAAAATTATAACTGGTATTTTTTGATTAACTGCACATCACTTGGCATCAAATATAAATTTTGTTGCAAAATCTAACTAGAGAAAGGACTGGATTATTAGATTATGACACAGCATTCTAGGGCCTTCTGCCTAACAGGAAGGATCCCTTTATGGGAAACTGGCTTGCATTTATGTTTTCTTTTCAGTTATTTTACAAAATAATTGAAAAGGAAAAGTGAAAAGCAGTAAAGAGGAGAAGTGAAGATACATTTAACTCTGACTGTAAATATTTACTAAAAGTACCGTACTTACTGTAAATATTTACAGTTAAATAAAAGATTATTTAACTGTATTTTTATACAAAGTGCCCATGTAAGTTTTTATTTAATTTGATATACAATTAATTTCTCTTAATTTTAATAAAATTGCCCACAATACAAATTTTATTTATAATATGTACTATTAAAATACTTTAAATAATGTAAGTTACAGCAGTTTAATGTCATTTGTTTTGAAACTAATACTTCATAAACAATATATTTACAGCTTCTAAAATGAATGATATTAGTTTATTATAAAGAATAGCACAGATACCATAAAATGAAAATCAGATTTTCTAAAATTAGGAAAAATTCAACTTGACCTTGGTATTACTTTCATGGACATCTATAGTCTATTCATTATGACCAGAGAAAAATTAAACAAAGGATTGACATACTCTCACCAAAGCAAGCTACTTCTATCATTTTTTCTCTAAACTAGTGATTTTATGAAAAATTTTTGTTATATTTTTTCCTGTAGTTGCTTTTACAAATAAAAATGAATCTGACACATACATGAATGCCAATAACTCAATTAGCCAATCAAATGCCACTAGTTTTAATTTTACAAAATTATTTGAGTAATGATATTTTGGCATTTACAGCAGTGCTAGAACAATGATTTAGAGCAAGGCTTCTTAAACTTTTTTTAGTCACGACTCCTTTTTATCACTGAGATTTTTTTCATGACTCCAGGACATCATAATATTTACGAAAATTTTGTGGGATCCCATAAGCATTGTGCAAATCCAACACACACCTGATTGAAACTGTCAATTTTTTCACTTGTACTGTAATATTTTATACTGTAATATTTATGTATAATTTTAGGTCATTAAATTTAATTCCTAATTTTAAGACATAGAACAATGTAAAAATCTTGAATAAGTAACAGACGAAATGACAGTGTCATGAGCAAAGCAAGTAAAATGAACGTTTATATTATAAAAAGAATGCGTCGAAACATTTTTGTTTTTTCTTTGTCTGTATTGTTTTTTTATGTATTTTCAGATTCATTGTGTAAAAATATTTGGTAATTGTAAAATTGTTTTAATAAGTTAAAGAAATGTCAAAAGTGCTAAAATTTTTGGTGACCCCCTGCTGCAGGTCTCGCGACCCACAGTTTAAGAAACTCTGATTTAGAGAATTATTTATTTTAAGTATTTTTGAAAGTAAATAACAGCTTCTATAGTTTAAAATAACAAATATTAAATAATACTTTTTTCATTTAAATTTAAGAAATATAATTTTTACTAAAGAAACACTCAAATTTCAAAAAACAAATAAATAAGCATCTAGTTTATTTGTGCTGTAACATCATATCATCAAATCTCATGCTTTTATTCACTTTCAGTATCTTTTGCGAAAGAGCAGATTAAAGCTTAAGTCTCTTTTTACCATTGAATAAATATATCACAGTTTGGCAATATAAAATGACAATATAATGAATCTCATGAATTCAGTCATGAAATATTTCTTTTTATTTAAAACTCAACAATTATTATGGGTATATTTAAAAACAATTCAATTCACATAATCTTCAATAAATCCATTCCTCATGAGATTTTTACTGGTTTATACAGTACAATTGATTTTAATTTTTATTACTTTTTATTTTACATTAGAACATTTCTATAAAAATAAAATAATAAATTTATTCTTTAAAGTGCCTTTATCAATTACAAAATGCACAAAAAACAAAAATCAGAGGATTAATAAAAACTGCATATTTCCAATTCCAACTATATAAAGCAATGAAGATAAGTTTATATTTGAAATATCACATCAGTCATTGCAATAATTAGACTAAGTTCGCACATCATACATGTATATATATGTACAGATTTATTGCAATTCTCAGGCATGATCTATTTCATTTAAAAAAAAGAGATTAATTGGTTTTAAAAACTTATAAAGCATTTGCTATATTTATTAAAAGTATACCTAATCCAAATTTATATTTGTTAACTTTTATGTCAGCAAATGCAAATTTGGATTGGATTTGGACCATATTATCAGTAATATATATACACTGAAGTGACAAAAGTCATGGGATAGCAAATGCAAATATACAGATGGCAGTAGTATCGCGTAGAAAATGTATAAATGCGAAGTGCTATGGCAGGGATTTCATTTGTGTTCAAGTTATTCATGTGAAGAGGCTTTGACGTGATTCTGGCCACACAACGAGAATTAACAGACTTTGAACGCGGAATGGTAGTTGGAGCTAGACGCATGGGTCATTCCATTTCGGATATCGTTAGGGAATTCAACATTCCGAGATCCACAGTGTAAAGAGTGTGCCGAGAGTATCTAATTTCAGGCATAACATCCCACCATGGACAGCGCAGTGGCCGACCACCTGCACTTAATGACCGAGACCAGCGACGTCTGCGTAGAGTTGTCAATGTTCACAGACAAGCAACACTGCGTCAAATAACCGCAGAAATCAATATGGGATGTACGAGGGACGTGTCCGACAGGACAGTGCGACAAAATTTGTCTTCCTTGGGCTATGCCAGCAGAAGACCGACTCAAGTGCCTTTACTGACAGCCCGACATCGCCTGCAGTGACTCTCGTGGGCTCGTGAGCATATTGGTTGGTCCCTAAATGAATGGAAAACCGTGGCTTGGTCAGATGAGTCACGATTTCAGTTGGTAAGAGCTGATGGTAGGGTTCGAGTGTGGCGCAGACCCCACGAAGCCATGGACCCAATTTGTCAACAAGGCACTGTTCAAGCTGGTGGTGGTTCCATAATGGTCTGGGCTGTTTTTACATGGCATGGACAGGGTCCTCTGGTGCAACTGAACCGATCATTGACTAGTTGGAAATGGATACCTTCAGCTACTTGGACATCACTTACAGCCATTCATGGACTTCACGTACTCAAACAACGATGGGATTTTTATGGATGACAATGCGCCATGTCACCGGGCCACAATTGTTCGCGATTGGTTAGAAGAACATTCTGGACAATTCCAGCGAATGATCTGGCCACCTAGATCGCCCGACATGAATCCCATCGAACATTTATGGGGCATCATCGAGAGGTCAGTTCATGTCCAAAACCCTGCACCGTCAACACTTTCACAATTATGGACGTCTATAGAGGCAGTATGGCTCAATATTCTCTCAGGGGACTTTCAACGACTTGTTGAGTCCATGCCACGTCGAGTTGCTGCACTTCGCCGGGCAAAAGGAGGACCGACAAAATATTAGGAGGTATCCCATGACTTTTGTCACTTCAGTGTATATATATATAGTAATTTATCAGCTACTGTTAGTTATTGAAACTGGAATACACAGAAAGAGATTTAATTTGCTTATAGATTAAAATCATAAATTCCATAACTCAAAAGTTTTGAATTTTAAGAATAAAGATAGCCTAAATCTAAATTGTCTGTATTATATGATTAAATTACTTAAATTATTTTGGACATTGTTTATTCAACTTCTGAATTTGTCAGAAATAAAAGACACCTTCACATCTGTAAAATATTTAATCATATTTCCCAGAAAATTTGAAAATAAATTCTTACACAAAATTTGATTAATACAAACTCATTCAAACTTAATTAAATTTATGAAAACATGATACTAAACAAACAAATATTTGTAAATATAAATAATCTTTAAAAATCTTATAATTTCTTCAAAATCATATAATTCTGTGAAAACCTTTAGAATAATAAATTAGAATACACTTACCATACTGGATAAATTCAGTGCATAAAAATTCATGAGATCAATTATTTTTGTAATTTAATTTTAAAAAAAACTGTAATAGCTTTACTTGAGTTCATTTATTAAAATACTAATGTTCTTAAATAAATTCATGTGTATTACAAAGCTGGAAACAATGGGTTTTTTTTTTAATTTACACTGAAATTCTTTGAAAATGAAACATCAGAAATCTAAAGAATTCCATGAATAGAAAGACTATATTGCTTAAAACAGACATCATAATGGTTTTATACAAAAATTTTCTTCCATTTTATCAACAATCATTTTAGCTATGGCAAGTGATGAGGTAGCAGCAGGTGATGGAGCATTTCTCACATGCAAAACTCTACCAGAAAATTCTTGTGCACCTGAATCAAAGACAAAATCATCCACTAGGTTTCCATCCCTATCAAGGGCTTGAGCACGAACACCAGTTGGACCCCTAATTTGAAATTAGTGAAATGATTAATTAAATAACCTTTTAAAATCAACATCTGTTATACAATGAAAGCAATTTACGCATTTCTCTATTATATGTACCTGAGTTAACAAACACAATTATCATAACTTCATAAATGATAATGAATACACTATCCATAATACAAGAGATAAATTTTAGATCTTATAAAAATCTATTAAATTTTTTTCTATTTTAGTATAACTTCCATACAGGTAACACCTATAAAAGTCTTTGCTATCCAAAAATTTTTTAATCTATGACTTCTTCTGACCATAGAATATACTACATAAAACTATTCTGATATGCTAAGTAACAGATTTAAGATTTTAGAAAATTACAAAATTTTTCTTTTACTACTTCAACTCACGATTGAGTGAGTTAATTGAAAACTTGAATTGTCTACCTGAGAAATTTTTTTTATGATTTTTGCTACTCAAATAGTGAATTAAATGAATACCAGAATAACGAAGAAAGTGCAAACATATGGCACATGATCTAGGTTAACAGCTTAAAAGCCCCGTCTTCTCAAAAGTCTAAAATAAGTTACCAAGGAGGCAAATTATTTTTTACAATATGAATACAAATTTAAATTTCAAAGTGCAGAAAACCTTCATTTGATAAAACTAATAGAGATCTGTGTCATAGATATAAGCCTGTGTCTAAAAGTGACTTATTAAATTATATGTATGAAGAACAAACACAAGGCTTCAGTAATATTTTAGTTTATCAAACAGCATGCATGATACTAGTTGTTAGTTTAATATCCAAAATCAACCAATAATTTCTGCATGTATCTGTACAATAAGTGGAACTGCACATTTAGTGGAAACTATTAACACATCTTTAATGCTGCAGAGAAGTGAAAATTTAATTATCCTTATTGCTGATCCCATTAAAAAAGTTGAAAACAAATTTAAATGTAAAACTCATTGTCTTTCTAACTGATAATGCAGCAAATATGGCAAAAGTGAGAAAAGAACTAGAACACAATTTTCAGCATCAATCAAAAAATGTAAATATATCTAGTGTTCTGACTATATTATTCATGATCATAGAATATTTTTTAAGTCACAAGTTTGCCCAAGTCAAATTCGATGAAGACAATGCAGCTGGTTTAAAACTACATAAAAACTGACCAATTTCCATTAAATTCTGGAAGAAAATTAAAATGCAACAGGTAAAAATATTCTGTCAAAAGTTCTTATAGCTGTCAGATTACATGTAAAGACCTCTTGTTTTTTTTAAAGCCAATTTTAATTGCAGTAAATAAAATCTAGAAGAATATTTGGGATATTACTGAAGATGGTAAACTTTAGAAAGACTTTAGCTTAAAAACTCTTGATAAAGCATGCAATAAAATGATTTAAAATGTGATATGAACAAGCACTGTCATCAGTACATTTTTAGCATATAACTGAAGGAAAAAGCTTTGTTAAGGCTTAGTAAAATAAAAATATGCAGACATTGATTTGTTATGCATTGTATTAAAATTTATAATTCATCTCCACCTTTCAGCAGAACCATTTTTGAAAATGAGTCCAGTCAGTGACTGCAGCTGATTGGTGGAAATCAATAGTTCCTGTGACAGAATGCATAGACGTTAAAAAGAGCTGGATATTACTGAAATGCTATGCACAACAAGAGCGTCATTAGCAAGGACTAAAACAATACACAGAAAATTGAGAAATCAGTTAGGGGTTGAAAAGGCATAAATTTTTATTTATTTATATTTTAGATTTTTGTTTTGTTTAAAGCACTGAATGCAAATGGCAGTAATGCATTTATTATACAACAAACTGTTATGAAAAGTCATATAGATTACAGTTATAAATACCATGGCCATGAATACATTTACTCTAATTGTTAATTTGTATTTACATAAAACATTATAGCTACAACAGCATTTTTTTGAGGGGTTAGTGTACTGTGTGTATATAGCTTATATTTAAATTATTAAAGCAACTTTACAAGTTGCTAATGTTTAATAAGCTTCCATCTTATTTTTTATGTTACTAATTAATACAATTATGTAAAATTTATGTCATTTAATTATTAATTATGATATTAATTTATGTGCAAAAATATGATTTTTTTTAATATTACATAAGTAGAAATTTAATTACTTTGAAAACTGTTAATCTGTGATAAACATGTCAAAAATAAATATACAAATTCTGATTTAATAAGTAATAAAATCTAATTTAAATTTTAAAAAAATGTTTTTTTCACACCATGCTGTCTTTCTCTATGAAAAAAGCATGCATGCATTCAGATACTAATAAGACAGCAACCTGAATGACACTGCTAGTTGTAATCATGCACTGGAAGCCCACTATTGACTAAATAAATTAATTTATGAATCACAAATCAATGGTAATTCTAGGTACCTAGATAAGCTTGGTGCAGATTTCCTGCACAATCAATCAATCAATCAATCTTCCACTAGCCTTTGACTGCTCAACTCTAATCAATTAATCAACGAATAAATAATGAATTATGAAATGAAAAGTATAAAGAAACTATTCACAACTGTATTTACTAAATATATAAGATAATATTACCTGACAACATCTGAACTTCTTAAATTTGGAAGATATTGTTGAAGTATACCAACTTGGGCAGCAATGTCGAAACTTCGATACATTTCACGCAGGCCATAAAAAAAGTGTTTCTTAGCTAACTGTCTAAAGCCTCTGTTATGAAAAGAAAATTATCGATTGAAATTATTAAGAAATATTTAGGTCACAAAACATTTTATTGAAACAATTTAAAAGATTTTAAAGATCAAAATAACAGTTGATGTTAAAATATAAATAAATAATGCATTATGAATTTATGTAACAAAACTTTTCTTATCATAGTTAAAAGCAACCAATAGATCTGACTGTACTTTATGTAATTAGCACTAAAGAATACACTGAAAAAAGTTAAAAATCAAGTCTTTTTATTACCAAAATAATTCTTTACACTTAATTTAAAGAAAAAAATTCTTCCCTTTTCAGCTGTCAAAGAAAATAATTGCATCATGCTAAAGTTACCAGTCATACACATGAATCTTCCTAAATTTCATAGGAAAGATCTGATGTGTACATCACATGACATGAAGTATTAAATTATACACATTTTTTCTAGCATTTCATTCAAACTTATTGATTGAATTAAATCTAATTCATTGATAGTGCATAAACCACAATAGAATAACTTGCTATATTTGTTTACCATAGTGACACTCTGGCACAAGGTTCACTTAACAGCATTACATCTCATTCATTTTATAACTCAGAATACACAAAAAATTATATCATCTGAAGAATTATCTAATTGTTGAAACATGTTCTATTCAAATACTGTAATAAATCTAAAACGATGTATATTAAATTAAACAAATAAAAAAGAAACAGTTTTTCACAAACGATTCAGTATTTCTCATCCAATTAATTCAGTTCTCACTTCGTGACAAGCAAAAATACGTAAAAACTCAAAATATCTATATTGAAAATTTTCAAGTAAATGTTAAAAACATTTCCTTGAATAAATTACAGAATGGATTAATCATGATTTAATTCGCAATAATAAAAGAAGGCATTATCTTTGTTGTTGAGAAGCTTACTTTCTCTAGATTGGCAGCAAATCCACTATTCTACTAAGTTTCAAATGTAAACAAATATGGTTGCTAGGCTAAAAATAATTAGACTTAGCCGCACTTAAACAACTTTTAAATTGTTCATAATTTTATAAATATTGTATGCAGATTGACTAAAGGCATAAAACCTTAACTGGAAGATAAGAACAATATAATTCAATCATTTTTAAAACAAAAAAAATGCACAATTTACAAACTAATAGGAATAAAAAAATTGAGCTCACTGAGCTGAGTAACAGTGGATATAGATATGCATATATTTATATATTTTTGGTGCGGCTGATTGCAACTAAAATAGGAGGTGCACATCAACATGTTATAGCATAAAAATCTTAAACGGAAGATAATACACAATATATACAAAATTTCAACTTCTGAGACTGCTCGTTTTTGAGTTATGCGAGATACATACATACGCACAGATGCCACGGAAAAAATCTCTTCAGAATCCACTTTGAATCAGATTTTTAATTTTTTTGGGGAAAAAAAAAAGAGTCCTTTGTTCTGTCCTTGCATACAGATGTCACAGAAAAACACCATTAAATTGCATTTTATAGCGGTCAAAATGAATATTTTCATTGAAATATGATACCCTGAAATTTTTTGCAATTACAATAGTTCCTTTTTACTTCATACAAGGAAGTAAAAATGATAAACAGAGATTATTAAAGCATACATTTCCCTCACATTTCTTCAAATGATGTTTCATTGAATCTGATGATTCCTCCTAATGTTTCATCAATAGATTGCTGTGTACATGGATTGCTAAAAACAATGCTTTCTAAATGCAATCTTAAAATATCAGGTAAATTACAAAAAACCAATGGAAGAAGTACAGAGCAAAATACACTGCTAACAGTAAGAAATGTCTTCTCACTTTGGAAATCAAGATGCAGATTGTTAATTCAAAGAAGGAAGGATGTCTGACAGAACATTTAAGAAATAACTATATTTATTTGAAATGCAATTTCAGAAAAATAATAATTCTAAAAATGTGGAAACAGTCTTTGCAGAAGTAAGTTTGAGCAAACTTTTATGAAATATTCACGATTATTCAAGAACTTGGCTAAATATTAACAATATTAAATTTTAACAAATTTTTTAGAGATTAAGACTTATTTTTTTAAAGTAGAATCAATATTAGTTTTAAATAAATCCTTCTGTACTGATTCACAATCTATTTTACAAATAGTGCAGAATAAGAAATGCAAAATCTATTAAAATCATTATAACGGCCTGCACACTAATGAGTTAAAATGCATTGATATAGGAATTATATTGTGAAATACACAATGCTCAGTTCTAAAAGATGTCAAATTTTAAAAAGGTTCCATACTCTGAGGAATATATAGACATATATGTTGCACAAATGTTTGCCTGAAAATAACTGTGTTTTATGGCATCTAAGAATATACCAAATTAGAATCAATCGTTAACAAAATATGTGAAAATTATTTCAAAAAATTGCATGCTTTTTTTTTTTTTCCTTTTACAGTCTACAAAATTTTACCTGTATTCCAGATAATTAATAGCATCTGATACTTTGAAGTCTTTGGCACTATAACCTTCTCTCTGGAAAGCAAGAACAGCATTTGGTCCCAACCAAACTGAACCATCAATACGAGGGGTAATGTGAACACCAAGAAATGGTAATTCAGGATGTGGAACCTGAAGATACAAGATAGATCATACATCATCTATATGATTATGCATTTACATATAAATTTAAAATAAAAGTTCATAAACTTAGGCACATCCATATTCAAGAAATATTATGAAAGGAAATTACACAAACTCTAATATGAGGGATAAAAAAAAAAAAAAAGACATTTGAATTTTTAAAATGGCATCGAACTAATTTCAGAATTAGATTAAATAGATAAGCTTCTCTCATCATGAGAAAAAAAAAAAAAAGACTTTTACCCTTTGCTTCTATGTTAAAAAAGCTAGTACTTCAATTATTCACACCTGCTTTCCAAAAAGTTTTCAATCACTAGTAACTAATTTTTCACCAAGCTAAGATGCAAAAGACAACAACCATTTTCAAAGGCAATGCAGAAAAAAAAATTACATAAAACACCAAACAAAATCAAAAATGCAAAAATCATTTATAGTACGATATTTATCTTATTACCTCCCATCCCCCGTTCTCCTCGTGTAGGCAGCGATCTATTATAACTTCAAAAAACATCTGAGAACTGCACAAACTCAGCATTGCATCAACTTATTGTGCACATTGTATTTCTTCACATGTATACAACAATCTTTTTTTGCTTGAAAAAAAATCAGAGAACTGCATAAATTCAGCATTGCACACAAATTTTGATCCATAAAATTTAATCGCGTAAGAAGTACAATTGCATGGAATATGAATTTTGCATTCTCTATTACTGAACAAAATGCCATATTTCTGAAGAGATGTAGTATTTTCTTTTCTTTTCTTTTTTTTTTTTTTTTTTTTTTTGAATCAGCTGGCAAACTCAATAGGCCTATTATGATTCCTTACAAGAACAAAAATGTACTAAAATGAATCGAATTTGAAGGCAGAAATCAGCTCTTGTCTGCAGTGTATAAGCACAAACTTAGGTGAGTTGCAACATCATGAGTTTTCTATTTTAGTGACATAGTGCGATGCCTTGTGAGTACTTTCCAGAAGGGGTTCCAATAATTAGAAAGAACAGAAAAGCCTTTTGCTTGGCTTTTCCAAATTTTGAATCACTTATTCACATCATCATCAAAACGTAATTTTGACATCGCTTGTCATACTCTGCTGCATAAGGCATTTAATTTGTATTCCAAATTACATCTGAATTTTACTTGCAACAAAGAATAATTTAAAAACAATACATATCTTAATAACATCATCAGCTTATATGTTACATAATTCTTATAAATCAAACATGTTACTCCTATTATTAGAGAATTGACTTGCAATGATAGTTCAATCGAATCTGGTTTGCCATTTTAAAAACATTTTCTCTTTCCTTCTTTTACTTTCTTATGTATATAAAAAAATTTGGTACTTACGTATTATGACGACTACCTAGATATCTCGCCAAATCCGGCGACCTTTGTATGTTATACAGGTTAAGCCTAACATTGGTTATAAGCGGGATTTAAACCTGAGCCCTTCGGCACGGCAGTCGGCGACGCTGACCACTATACCGGTTGGGCGGCTATAAAAAAGGTTAACCCTAATATAGGTTATAGAGGGCGCTGAAATAAAGAGTATTATCTCGCACTAGTCCCGCATTTGCTATTACCACAGCTTTTTTTGCTACATTTACGCCGATTATTACGTTTAGGTGAAACACGTGAAACTTTTTGCGATTATTTTTTCCGAATGGATATCAACATTTTTCAACTTCCTTCAAATGAGGAAGAAGCGATAGACTTCTTCAGAGAGGCTGGAATTTTACCTAAAGAACGCATTTGTAAAAACGGCCATGATATGAAATTTTATAATTCAGGATTTTATTGGAAATGCAATGTCAAAAATTGTCAACAAAAGTTTGGTGTCCGAACTGGTACGTGGTTTGAAAACAGTCGTATTGAATTTTTAAAAGCTTTAAGATTTATTTACTTTTGGGCATATGAACAGTCGTCCATTAAATGGTGCAAACATCAGTTGGATTTATCCGATAAGACGGTTATTGACTGGAATAATTATATGCGTGAAGTGTGTGTGAAGGATTTGGAGGATAATCGAAAGATTAAAATTGGAGGGCCCGGAATGATTGTCGAAATTGACGAAAGCCTTTTTACGCGTCGAAAGAATAATCAAGGTCGTATCATGCCACAACAGTGGGTCTTCGGTGGAATTTGCCGAGAAACAAAAGAAACATTTCTAGTCAGAGTTCCAGACCGGAAAGCGACAACATTAATGCATGAAATCCAAAATAATATTGCTGAAGGCTCAACAATAATGTCAGATTCCTGGCCTGGATATCAAACAGAAGAGCTCATTGCTGCCGGTTTTGAACATTTTAAGGTGAATCATCGATACAATTTTGTTGACCCATCTACACAGACTCATACGCAACATGTTGAAAGGATGTGGGGTTCCGCAAAATGGAGGAACAAGCGACAACGTGGGACAAGCCGCCATCATTTGGATACCTATTTAGCTGAATTTATTTGGCGGAAAAAGGAAGAAAAGCCTTTTGATGCTATTTTGAAAGCTATTTCCCGCCATTTTCCTTATCATTAACGTCAATATTTTCTTTTAACCAGTTTTAAGTAAGTTAACTATATTGTGCTGCCATCTGTTATTTAAAGTTAACACTAAATGCCTCTCAATTTTTTAAAAATTTGTACGCATATTATGTATCAAAAATATAATTTATTTATGTAACTTTCACTGAAGCTTATTCAGAAGTAAGTTTAATAATTGTTAATTATCATTTACAGTAGTAAAAATAAAAAAGATTAATTTCTTCTATTCGTATTTGGTATATCCTTTTTTTATATGTATACATATATATATATATTCGGGATTTTAGTATTTTAAGTTTTTGTCTTTTATAATTGGGGCTTTCATTTTTAAAAGAATTTAAATTAATTTGCTTTGATGAAGTTCTTTTATTTAATTTATAAACATAAACTAAAAAATGCCAATGAAGATTTTTATCTCCAAATGTCGCCAAGGTAGTCGTCATAGTACGTAAGTACCAAAAATTTCATAGCTTTGATGACCAAACCTATAACATCTAAACACAATTTGTTTTTAAAAATAAATAAAAATATTTCTATCAATGAGAAAATATTCATAAATATTGTATTTATAAATTTTGTTTGAATGAAATAATTTAATTTATAATTTTGATCTTCTTCACATAAAGCAAAGAAATATTAAATGCAAAAGTATATATACACAGAATTCTGCAGTTCCACCACCATCAAACAAACTTCTTTTTTAATGCTATAAAACATACACAGATTTAATGATGTTTTTGCTTTAAAATAATAATGATAGTTAGAATTTAAAAAAAAATTAAAACATATATTAAGAGGTTACAAAAACTTCAACAAACACAGCAAATAAATTATTTAATGGATTTCCTTTGTGTTCATACACACCAAAGTATTATATATAATATAGATAATCTTATGCTAATGTTTGGTATAAAAAATTATCAAATAATTGATAACAGATTAAAATATAAACTTACAGGGTATATATTAGTTTTCACAAGATTCGATTTTTCTGGTTTTAGAACAAGATACTCTCCCCTGAAAGGGATTATTTTGGGCTCTGGACTACATCCTGTCATAATGGCTAAACTGTCTGAGTGTAAGCCACCACAGGTTACAACATACTTACATAGCAATTCCTTAAATGAAAAATAATAAAAAAATAAGCCTCATACTTTAAAAACAGCATAAAACTAGAATTAAAAGAATTCATTAAATAATTACATTTTACAATTACTTCCAGAATTATATAAGTAAAATATTTAAGAAATTACTTTAGTTTTGCCTTGCACTAAAACAAGAGGTTCAGGTATCTTTGTACTTGGAGAAACAACATGAAAACCTTTCACACAAAAATTTAAATAAATATCAGCTCCTCGACCTCTGCATTCTTCAGCAAATGACTTGTTTACTTCTGCCCAGTCAACGATACCAGTATTAGGAGACCATATTGCCTTTAAACCCTGTTCACATTATAAAAAATTATAAGTAAGTCATTAAAACTGCACAAAAATCAGAACACTGGATAATATATTCAATATCCTAAAAAATTATTATGAAGAAGTATATGTAATAAGTAATAAAAATAAATTTTAATTTATTTTGTTTATTTCAGACAAAGATAATGTTTATAACAATGTTTTTAAATCATTCACTTATATAATAGGTTTAAAGAATAATTAATAAGCGTTACTGTAATAAGCAGAAGTGCAAAAGAACAAGTACACAGAATTAGGATTTATCTGCATATCTACATGGATTACATGAACACGATATCTTTGAATGTTGCTACCATACTAATTTCTAATCACGCATGTTATTCTAGCCCAGAAAATCTTTATAATAGATTGTATACAACATATTCTCAAAATAAAAATTATATAAAAATATTTAGTCAAATAATATTTATCAAACAATAAGGCCACGATGCAAAATAAATTAAATAATACACTTAAAATTATCCCTTATTCAATTTGGAATAAACATAAGCAAAACAAAACAACAACAAAAAAAAAATATCCAAACCAAAAATTAAATAAGAAATTTACATGTTTCACTGCATTGTCACTAGGGGTTGGTGCAATGGAAGAAATAAAAAACAAATCAGCCTGTTTCTGAACCAACAAAGACAAAAATTAGAGTTTAAAACTTTAAAAAAAAAAAATTCAGAAAAACGATTAGCAATTAAAGTAATCTGTCTTTATAAGTCCAATCCCAAATGACCAAAGTAAGCAAAAAAAAATTGCAAAATTATAGCAACAAAAATGTAAACTAATTTAAAAAAAGTACTATTACTTTATGCAGATTGAGTAAAAAAAAATGCACGTGAATTTTGAATCCATAGAAGCATGATGATGTATAAAGAAAAGTTAAGGTTAACTGGAATAAAATTCAATGCTTCTTTATCAGAAATCTGTTGAAGTTGAATAATTATAATATAAAATGAATCCAAAAATGGTGAGTACTTAAGATACTGCTTTACTACTAGGGAGCAGTGGTTGTTCTAAGATTTGCAATTAATGCTTATAGCTCTCTCTGCTCAGGACAAATTAAAAGCAGAGCATCTGCCATAGACATCATAAGCAAATAAATTACAAGATCTTATTTTAATAATAATATAACATTATAATGAAACATTATATCATTACTAAATAGATAGATGGAAGGAAATTTTCCATGAAATTTATTTACTACTTATTACATGTAATGGAAAATATATATAGAGAAAATATTTTGGAAACTGGTGGCACATACAGGCATAAAAAGAAAGGCTTGCAATCAAGGCTGACTTCAATTTTTCTTTTTATTCTCGCTAACAAACATTCTAAAGTCAACACAGATAAATAGATGCAGTAAGTGCATGTTTTAGAACTTTTAACATTTTTGTAGATATTGCAATGAGAAAGGAAGCAGAAAGCAATCAAACTAGCAAGATAACATGAGAGCAAATGCAACAAACCTAAGATGTTTTCATCTTAGGTACAAATTAATTTGAGTTATGATTTGTAATATATACCATTTTATGTTCTATAATGAAGAAAGAAATTTTGATACATTAAAAAAGAGATATGAATACATTAAATAAATGAAACTCCTTCATTTATGTAATGAATTTATTTAAAAAAATCTCTTATAACCTGCTTACATAAGTAATTTCACTTAGAAACCTAGACTTAAATTGTTCTACTGAATACCTACAAGAAGCAATTTTAATAAATAAAAATGGGGTACTGTTCTGTTATTGGGACCGGTTTCAGAAATGTATGAATGTATGCACATGTGTATGTATGTATGTGCATATATACGTATATGTGTACACAAACATTCATACTTACATATATACATGCACACATGAATACATACATCTATACACATTCCGAGTATCCATAACTTGCTAATTTACAGTGCATACATATATACATTTCTTTATCCAGTCCCTGAAAACAGAACAGTACCAAAAATGCTTCCTTAGAAATAAATAAATAGATAAAGTTGAATGCATGTCAACAAAACGTAAATGATATGTTATGATGATAATTCTAATTCAAAGCCAATTCTGTAAACACAAAGCTAGATAAAAGATTTTCATACTCAACATTCTAATGTATCCTTATTTGAAAACATAGGATAAATTAATTATTCTCAAACTTACATGAATGTTTGGTTCAAGTCTCTTAATTTCATCATGATCAATGAGAGAGATATCTTTTACTTTATTTTCAATTGCTCGTTTAAATAGGGCTTTGAGTCGGGAAATTTCACTTTGATTAACAGCAACTATAAGCTATAATGATAAAAGCACCCTAAATAAAAAATTTGCAGACGATGCGAAAAATACATTTTCATATGCATAAATCTTAAACAATGCAAAAAATTACTATAAAATAATTATTTCAATAAAAAATATATATTAGAGTTTTTCAAATAAAATTGCACATAACTTAATAAATTTTTAATATGCACAATATATGTAATTATCATGAGTTAATCACACTATTCAGAATAATCTGTTTCATTGCTATAGCCTAGTATCAGGAAAAAAATGTATAAAAATTATGATTTAAAAAAAATTAAATAGGAACCTGATGAAAACTCTCATGTCATTAAATTATTGTCACATGAAGAACATGCATTTAATTCATAAAAAAAAGCTTATTTAATGTGTAGCTGCACATGTTTTTCAGTGAATTGCTTGCACATAGGACTAACAACACACATTCTTCTCAAATGGCAATATTTTCTATTTTGCCAGGATATCAAATCTGCAAACTAAGAAACATCTCTAAGGATAAAGAAATCTGGAATGTTTCTTTCATTTAACCCTTTAAAAAACTATTGGCCTTTTTGTATCAAGTCATATTATTCTATTATTAAAACTCTTTTATGCTATAAGAATTATTAGCATTACATTAAAGAAATACTCAGTCATTCCTGATGAAAAAAGTTAAAATTATAAAGAAATAAAGACAGGAAAAAATTAGTTGATGATATGAAACTGAGACATATATTACTGATATTTTTATTCTAATTTTTGACTCACACATCAAATACTAATGATAATTAATTCCCATAATATGATCGAAAATAATGTTACTACATCTATTAAGTTCTTTTCAAATTCTAACTTATACCTCAACTTGCTGCATACAAGACTAATTTGAAAACAATCTTTCAATGCTAGCAGATGTTATTTTAGTTATTCAATAAAATTTCTCTCTTATAATATAACACACTGTTTCAATGACAATGTGGATTTTTGTCATTCCAGTGTAATCACTTCGTGTATGGCTTTTTTATCAAGCAGCACAGTGGGGAACTGAATAGCTGGATCGTGATGATCGATATATAAACTTAAGTAACAAAATTAGTATTGCTATATTGTTTTTTAAAAAAATCTATAGCTTTCTACATTTCCACTAGCTAACAAACAATGAAAATTTTATTAGTCTTGAACATAAAAAAAAATTTCATTTTGATTATCAGTAACAGTATGCCACAATTACCAGTAATAGTATACCACAATAATCATTAATAATATGCCACAATTAAACATACACCAAATGAATGAAGAAATTTTTATACATCTTTTTATATTTACTAATACTATGGTATAAGAATCTTATGACAGAATAAACATTAAATGCTACTTTTTATAATCTGTAAGAAATGCTTCCTTATTATGTGTGTTATTAAATTACATAAAGTTAGCTACTTGCATATTTACACACATTTTGCTTGCTACATAATATTTAATGTTTGAGGTTGTTTTGAACAAACTGTCTACAATAATATATTTAAACATAGGTATAAAACTATATGACTAAATAGCAGATGAAGCTAATATGAAATAGTCTCACATTTCTTTAAAGAAAAGCTAAACTTCTATTAACATGAACCTTTAATATATTATCACTCAGATACCATTTCTTTTGCATCAAAAATTATAAATTTATTTTAAAAACATGAGTTTGCTAACCTATTACATTCATCTTACTTTTCCACATTTTTTGTAAGAAATATTGTGTTCAGAACAATATTTATATGCAAGTTCTAGGCCTTCTACACAAAGCTTTGCTTTCAAAGATCCAGGTGTATAGTAGATGCCAGAATGGATAACACCACTATTGTGGCCACTTTGGTGTGCAGCTGAAAGAAAATAATGAGCATGAGAAAAGGATTAATAAGAAAGAATTACTATTAGGAATATCATTAAGAATTGATAAGAAAACTAAATTCAAAATAAATAATCATGGTCTATGTTTTAATAATATACTTTTGCAGGACATTTTATTAAACCATCAACATAAATATAGGCATTTAAAATTATTTATAAAAATTTCATCCATTCTTACTATATAATAAATATATTCACTTTGAAAACAGCAGAAGCCTTACTGCCAGACAGCTCTAGAGTAAGACTCGGTAAAGAGTTACTGGTCAATTATAAATTGCTTTTAAATCAGTTGTAAGGCATCCAACACTTATTTTCTATATACATCACTAGATCACAAGTTGCACCAAGGGGTAAAAACAGGTCACACTCAAGCTTGGGCAGCTTTTCTTTAGAAACTCATGAAAGACTTGCTATGTGAATGGCCATGGAAATTTCTTGTACGTTGGATACACACATGGAAAATGAATACAAAGCTAATAAACATTTTTGGCAAGAGTTGAGAACATGCTTTTGCTCTTTAAGAAGAAGAACCTATGTCTGGTTGCTTTTCAAAATCAAGAGAGTTTTTTTCAAATCCTACAAAGATAATTATTTATTCCAAAAAGTAAGAAGCCCTTTATGAAAGTATGAAGTATGAAATACCAAAAAGTATTAAGTTTTGGCCTTTATTTATTACCTTTTATTCAGCTCACCCATCATAAAAATCAACCAATAACAATGAAGCCATTTAGAAGCCATTAGCCATGTACCACCTTTGTAATTTAAGGTACACAAGTGCTATAGACAGTACAAGATACAAGTTATTATTCATGAAAAATCCCCCTAGATTAGCTTTCTAAATATCCAAATGTAAAATAACCATAAAAAGCGGGTGTCAAATTCTTGGAATGTAGTGAATATCATAAAGCCAAAGAGGCATCATATTACCTTGAAAAATGGTAACAACATAAAAGATGCCCAAAATAAACCATTAGGTAAATCTCAGATACAGCAAAGAAATTATAAATTCGTACATTCATTTCTGTATTTGGGATGTTATGGTAGAGAGAAAAATTTATTAATTCACTCATGCATGACAATAATTTTCAATATAATAGCTTAACTGTAGTATTGATATATAAACCAAGACTGAATGCCAAAATTTTTATGCTGAATCCAACACTTATTTTGAGTGTTGAGTGCCAAAATTTTTATGCTGAATATTGTGCAAAAAAATTTTTATGCTGAGTTCCAAAATTTTTATGCCGTATATTGTGCAATTTTTTGCAGGAAAATTTACTCCTCAAAGAAGAGGGGGAGGAGAAAAACAACACAAGATGCATAGTTATCCATTGATATCTCTATTATTTAAAAAAATGAGAATCTAGAAGTTCACACTGTGGACAGACAGTGGCACCTACAGCCACCAAATTTTGAACATACACACTCCTGCATCCAAACATGTGTACCTTGAAGCCCCACATTTGAATTCATCCTTTATTTATTTTTGCACAAATTTTGTTTAAAAAGATATTCATAAAGTAGATGCATATGTTATTTCTGAATGCACATCGTAAAACAATGAATGCAACCACAGCTGGGGCAGACGTGCTTGCTCAGGGGAAAAAATTAAGAGGAATTAAATTAGCTGTGAAAAATTAGAAATTCATTTTAAAAAAGGAAATATGATTGTTAACTTTAAACTTTGAAACACACCAAAAAGATCTATTTTTAAAACATAGTTAAAATAACAAACTTTTATCAGCACTTTTATAAGAATTTTAAAGCACTGCACTCTTGATGCTTCTATCATTTTCTGCACTATAAGATCTGCCTACCTAATTTACATCAGTCTTTTTTTTTTTTTTTAGTCATCTTTTCGATCAGAATGGTGCCTCTCAATTCACATTTTGACATAGTTTAGTGTCGACATAATATACAGCAAAATTATTTAAATATGAATTGAATGATAGAGTTTATTACTTTACTGCATTTTTTCTATCATACTGTTTCCATTAATTTTAAGAAAGAAATTAAAAAAGGATGTTATATTACAAATAGCTGATTAAAAGAATTAGTGGGATTAATTTGCTTTCCAAACGTGCTGCTGCATCTCAGTACTATATATACCATTTTCTATTGTTAAAATTTATTTTTTTAATTGTAATTTATCATAATGAAGTTGGTTTAACTTTGTGATAATCAGCTACACAGATTAAACATGTCATGTTGCTGACATCAATAATTGTCTACTGTTTCCCTCTAACTTCAGCTGTAGATTTTACCACTCTTATTTCAATATGACCACAAAAGAAGCTTATCCAAGTCCACAAACTGAGTATTGAACTTCTATTTGTTTCAGCAAACCTAATGCTCAAAAGTTAATTGCAATGGCATTCAAAGATTCAACTAGAATGTCTAATAAAAAAAAAATAATAAAGGCTTTATAAAATAAGCTTTTATTTAAAACTTATAAAATCATTAATGAAGAACAAAAATAATTTATTTTATAATTTCATGGGAATAAGAGATTAAATAATTCTCTTTATAAAATTCATACATGATTTTTATATGATTTTATCATGAATAATAATAGCATGGGAACCCTTAATAAATTTATAAAGGTAATGACTCATACTTTTGACAGTAAAATGCATTTTAATTTCATTATTTAGGCAATTTAATTTCATTATTTTTATTATTCATAATATAAAATTGTAGAACTTTATAAAGAGAATTATTTAGTCTCTTTCTCTTTTTCTTTAAATTTTAATAGCACATTACAAGACAACTGAACATCGTATAAAATACATCAAATAAAAAATTATTTCATCTTTTATTCTCATTAAACTATAAGTTATTTTTCTCCTTTTAGTTCACTAATGATTTTATGAGTTTTACATAAATATAGCCTAAATACAGGCCATAAATATGAGCTAGTTAGACCCTTAGAAAATTTTTCATAATGGCATCCTATTCCTTAGCCAGATAGCCCTGATAGGTTTTGGTTGCATTGAATTAAACATGGAAACAGTCATAATAGAGGGATAACCATTTTGTTTACAGCTGATGTGAGAAAATACTCTTCAGAAATGTAAAAATTTAGCTTTAGAGATAAATATATCAGCAGAACTTGAAAAGAGATGAGAAAGAAAGGTTAATAAATCAAATAATCAACAAAAAAGAAAGGTTAATAAATCAAGAAGCAATTAATAATCAAATAATAAAAGAATTAATTTTCAGAAAATATTTTTTCACTGTAGAAGTAAAAGAAGGGATAGAGTTTTAGTCTCGCACATGAAACAGATATATGAAGTATTAAATGAGACGTCTTTTGATTTTCCTTTTCTAATCCATGAAAACCTAACATAATTAGATTTAGGTAATTTAAAAGGAGCTGCTTATAACTTAACAACACTGAAATATTCAAATGATATAAAGGTATAAAAAATTTCACCAGAAATGGTCTAATTTCACTAACCAATTGTTTCTCAACACTAAGCTGGTTCAACTTTTAAATCTTTCAGAAGCAATTCACAAATCCTGTTTAGTTTAGTCTATTGGAATTTGGAATTTACATTGAAATGTACATTAGAATCGCTAAGTTACTCTTAGAAATTAACTTAAAACTTACTTAAAAATGTAAAAATTATGCAATTATTGGTCATGAAAACCTTCGGTCTATAAAACATAAATTAAGTAATTAAATAATTTGGGGGAAAAAATGATGACTTTGCTTCATTAAAGGCAAGAAAAAATAAATTATAAAAATAAAAATTAGCACAATACTTTTTATATTAATCGCATAACTATTTATAACATTTCGATATTATTTGCCATTTATAGGAAAGACTTTTTTTATGCTTTTCATTAAAAAAATCTAAATCATTAGTTATAATCACTTTTTTTAATACATAAGACTACCATTAAAAATATTATAAAAATTAAAATATTAAGATTTAAAATAATTACCTTTTATGAATATGATAGTCCACAAATGTAGTAATTTGAGTCTATTAAGGGGTGCATATTTACCTCTTTGCCTCAGGTGAAAATATATCTAAGAATGGCTCTGCATGCATCCTTTATGATCTTGAGCACCACATATTAAAAATTGCATAGGTCTGAAATAACCCCCCCCCCGAAAAAAAGGAAAAGAAAATTACTTTAAGAGAAGTTTCTTATGTAGTGTTTTAGTGAGTAAAACTGAAGCTTTCCTTATAAATAAATTTTTGTTTTTTGATAATTTGCTATTATTATTTTAGGCATATTATTTTACATTTCATTGCATAATAATTTTATTGCTTAACAATAAAATACGGAGAGTGAAATATGGGTCAGTTTTTTTCTTTCCTTCATATCTTCTGAACTATTATATTATTTTTGGTACATTATTCTAGTTTTCAATATATATTGGCAGTATTGAAATTAGTCCAAATATCAAGTATTTAATTTTTTTTTCTTTTGATTTTATATAATAATTTGATGATAAGTGAGACAATGCTTATTTTGTAATAATTACTTGCTTTTGTAGAAAAGTTCTCTCTCTCTACCTATACAATGAAACCTAGCAAATTTTCTTCAGACAACATAAAATAAATCAAGAAAAGAGCTTAATGATAATAGCATAAAATACAGGATAGACTGGACAGACTAAACATAATGAACAGTGGAGAATTTCTATATGAATTATAAGCACAGGTCCACCTAGTGATTATTAAAATGTAATGATCATTCAAAGCTGATCCTTTATTGAAGTAAAATTCTTTATCTTCAAAAACCTTTCTTCTTATTTTTTTTAAAACTTTAATTTCAATTTTATTTTATACATTTTTTACAAAATAAATTTACACTAAACATTATTTTTATCAGACCTATTTTTGAACTGGCACTACTCAGTGTAATCTGAAGCTTGGTCTATCAGCTGATTTGGTAGGGGGACTAATGTTGACATGGGAGAAAGATTCCATGCAAAAAATTAGTTCTCAGAGTCACCAGTAGAGGAAAATATGGCACTGTTGTAGTTTACCAGCCAAAATATTGCATGAAGTACAGATAAAATTTTAAAATGTGAATGCATGAATATTAGCAGGGTTCAACATGTATCTCACTGTATCCTATTGCACATTACTTGTGAAGTTGCTTTATCTCACTAATCGAATGCAGGCATAATTCTTCATGAAGTCATAACAAAATACGTAAAGGCCCTCTATCAGTTAATGCACTGAAATGTATGATTCAAAATTTGAACAGGATCCTTAGCAGTTCGGTCAGGCAGAAGGTGGAAACAGGTGCCAGAACAGTTATTGATGTTGTAACTGCAACTGTTGACAATACCCAAGGGACTGTTGCTAGTAACAGTATGACAAATAGATTTAAATCTTTCAATGACATGGAAAATCTTGTGGAAAGTTCTCTAGTTCTACCCATGCAAGATAAGCCAAATACGGAAATTAAAACATGAGGATTATGATAAACAGATGGCATGGATATTTCATGTGAGGATGAAAGCCAGCGATGCTTGGCCATAGAGAATTCTGTAGGGAGATGAGGCCTATTTTCATTTAAATGGAGCCATAACATTCATAATTCTTGAATTTGAGCATGTGAACAGCCCCACATGGTTCAGGAAACCCACTGCATTCATCAAATTCATTGTTTGATATGGCTTCATAGCACATTTTATCATTGGACCATTCTTTCTTAACAACATTACTCCAACAAGTCATAGCACCTATATCATTACCATTCAAAGGTATCAAAGGCTGACTAGTTTTATTATTCCACAAATTCAGCAGAGGCAGTTACTGGATTAGGTAACAGCATCCTGAATAAAACTTAAAATCCAGACATTGATCTATCAACACAGCAACTGTTGCACCATCACTTTAAAGGAAAAAGGTCATAAGTCACTTTTTCCCACTTGCATGGCTGCCTCTAACCCCATGCGACTTCTTCCTCTTCTGTGGATAAAATTCCATGTGACTGTTCTTGTTGAGCTGTGTGAAGTACAGTGGATACTCAGATAACCAGCTTTTGGCAAGCTTAATGAAATCATGTTTGGCAGTCGAGAACATTGTATACAGGGTGCAATTTGTGGTCCATGAGAATGGTGGTCCCATTGTAAGAGGTTTGAGCTCTTTCTGAGAAAGTGCTTTCACTGAATTAAAAGTTATGCTGCACTGAAATATCTCTGTATCCCTCCGGGGAAGTTTTGCTGCATTAAAGCTGTGTAGCACAGAGATTTCTTCTTTGTCATTTATTTTTCTAATTCTCTGTTATGTAGACAATGCCACATTTTTCCCTAATGGTGAATTTTAGAACTGATGTTTTTCAAGGAATCTTTTTCCCCCTGTTGTTGTTAGCCCCCCTAACAAATTCGGTGACATTTCAGTTGATAGATAGATCAACCTACAGAGGCTCGAAGTAGTCTCAGTTTAAAAATAAACCCCTATATAATAATAAACTTAATTTTTTAACTATTAAGCAAAATTACAAAGCCATCATCATAATTTTGAGATCACATTTTAATTAGTTAATAATGCATTAAATTATAGCCAAACAGTCCTAACATTTTTGCCATAATTAGAAGGGTTTCATGAAAAATAAGTTTTATTTTTTAATGCATCAAATAATTCTTATTTAATAATTAAAATTTGTATTTGAAAATGATAAAGTGTGTTTTCTTTTTTATACACTGGCAATGTTTGCTGATTTATGATTAACATTAATAGTTTGGGAAACTTTTTGAAGAAATGTGCAAAAAATGTCAACTTGCTATCAATAGGTTATTTTTCATCAGTAAAAATAATGGTTAATATGTATGTACCTTTTTGAGGAACTCATACAATTGAGTAAATTTTTTTCATTCTCCCAGCTACCATCCTAGTTCTTCCATATTGTTCATAATAGTTTACTAATATTCAAAGTAATTATTCCTGCTAAAATAAATTTAGATACAAAATTAGACTAGCATCTAAAGATTAGCATATCTTTAATCTATAATAATGAATGACAAATACTAATTAAAAAAATATCTAATTTACTGCATAATAATAATAATCACTATTTCTGATTTGAAATGGATTTTATTCTTGCCACATTCAATTTTTTTTTCCACTTTTCATTTTATTTCTATGAGTGGAGGTAAAACAGAAAACAACGATGAAAAAATAGCACTAAAAGATGAACGCAAATATTTTCTGTTTATTCATGTAAATGAAAAGAGACTATAAAAATTAATATTTATAATATTAATAATTATAAATATTAATTATTATGCCTTCCAATATTGCGAGAATTATTAAGTAGTTCCTAACATGAATGCAGCATTAATTATGGGTAAATATTTTCTATAACATACTTTAAATGAATTTAATAAACAAGAGGAAAAGGCTGTAAAACTGCTTTCAAATTTAAACACCTTTCCCATAATGCCACAAAAGATTTAATAAGCATTACCAGTCGACTCTCAGGGCAGATTTTACCTTGGAGTAAAAGTCAGCAGCTTCTTTCCCTGCTTTCCTAATGGAAAGATGATCAGCCTCTTACTATTAAACATAAAATACATATAAAGAATTCATTAATTACCAAGAGTTGCCTCCTTTTCAACAAGTCCCAGCTTAAGCGACGGATTTCTCAATAAGAGTTCCCTGGCTGTAGCAGTTCCAATGATTCCTCCTCCAACAACCACAACATCATATGCAAAACGTTGCATATTAATAACAATTCAGTGTTTAAAAATTGTCTTATTAGTATACAAAAAGACTTACTAAGCACAAAGGATACACACTTGGCATATGTAATGTATACAAATTCAAATTAATACAGTGGTTAATGAATCTGAAACTTAGCATCAATAGTTAAAAATAACAAAATTCCCTCGCCGGCACTTTTATGTCAACAAACAGAAAACTGTAATAACTGTTGCCAATTTATCGCCAATATTAATTACGCTAAATGTTTCTGTGAAGTGGTTTGTATATAGCATTGTACCATAGTAAATATTTTAACATAGGCAATTTATTATAACAAGCTATGCAAGAAGATTTACAAATAAGACTCCAAGAAATAGAAAACTGAAATACAGCCTGAAGCAAATCCACTTAAAACTCACTATCTTGGGCTTGACAGTGATGACTTCGAATATATTCAAATAGCTTACACCAACTTACCTTTATGAAAACTTATTTTTTTAATTCTTTTTCTTTGGAAGAAATTCAAAAAGGATTTTCGCTTTTACAATGGAAGACTAAGAGTGAAAGTATGCTGTAGTGATGGGCGGCGAAAATCCGGTTGGAGGAAAAATATCTGTCAGTCCAGTGAAACTTGCTAACTTACTGCAAGTTCTTCACACAGAAAGAATACAACAGATTTCACTTTCCGACATCTGGTTAAGATGGTATCGAAACTATAAATAGAAAGACCTGTGAATATCAATAACGATACCCCATACTTTAAATCTTCCTATAAATTCCTCATTATCTTATTTATTTAATCAATGCTGTGCCGCCCTGGGTGATTATGATCTCAATCGGAATATGACGACAATGAGATTTTAATGGTTGATCCTTGTCATATCTTTTCTAAACTGTAAGCCTAGCTCCTATTACCGCATCTCTGATGGTTGAATAAACGTCATTCCTACTCTCTTAAAATCTTTCAAGGCGACAAGTAGACAGACAGACAAAGTAGACAAAGTCTTGCATTGCAGCCGCTAAGTGTTTCTGCACCGATAGGCAAAAGATGAAGCTTAGATGCGAAGGAAAGGTATATAGAAAGTGGGCAATTTCGTATTTCAGAGAAGAGTAAAAATGAATCTCCTACATTTTGTGCGAGTTCGAAAGGCCAGGAAGAAAAGACGGAGCAGAATAAAATAAAAATAAATGGCCCAAATGTAATAGAGAAAGGGAGGAAAAGGGCCTATAGAAAGAAAAGGAAAAGAAGCAGAAAATACTCTTTCAGGGCGCTGGCTTGGTTTTCAAATTGGCGATTCACAGTTGTAGCGAAATGCATACCGCTTAGTAGCAAAGTGACAAAAACAAAAATAGCGCTCAGAAAATCTCCTCAGTTGTCTTACTGTTGCTGAAAACGATCTGCGAACTTCTGTTGCAAATATTTATAACCTGTTCGTCTATGACATAAAAGTGATTTTTTTTTGAAATGGTGTTTAAGAAATAATATAATACTGTTACGTGCGTACGGGTTCGTTATATATTGAATGCACAAGTCGTAAAAAGTTAACAAAAATTTATTCTTTCCACAAGAAATAAATTAAAATGCTGAAATATTTCTTCACAAATCTTCGCACAATATCACAATATCTCAAACGTTTAGCAAAAACTCAGTTCAAAACAGATAAAATAGTTCTATCTCACAGCGAAATCGATACAATCAATACAGCATTAAGTAAACAAACAGCAGCAACAACAACTACTAACTAACTAACTGAGATGAGGTGTTTCACCTCAGCTTTTATAAGCTTTTTAATTATCAGTAGAACAATCACGATTTTTCTAGATTTTTCTGGATGGCAACAGTAATTACGAGATATTTATTTATTAAGCATTAAATGCACGCGCTCTTTTATTTTTATTGTTATTTTTTTTTC
>KK119202.1:746450-775413 GCA_000611955.2 Stegodyphus mimosarum | reverse complement strand
GAAATTAAAATAAAATAAAATTAAAATTATATATGATACATTATATATATTACATAAAATCAAGTAAAATAAAATTTTATAAAATTAAATTAAAGTAAAATTTTTTCTTTTCCCTATAAATTTAATTCACTTGATATGGCCATGTTCACTTGTTTTATTTTTAGCTTGAAAACTGTAACCAGTGCCTTTAATTTGTTGCACGAATGCAAATTTGTTGGTATAATTTCAAGAAATATTTAATAACTAAACAAGAAGGCAGAGAATATCTGTAGCATTTGTTACAGTTTTTTTTTTAATTTGTAGTTAAATAATTTGAAACTTCTGGCAAATAATTATCTTTTCTTCCCCACCCTCTTTTGTAATTTATGCACCTTTCTCCGAGTTTTGTCACATAATACTTATAAAATTACATTTTATTGATTCCTAGCAGGTTCTTTCATTATTTTATATTTCACATGTGATTATTTTAGGTACGCTGAATCTCAATTTCTCTATGTTATAATTTAGCATTATGTGTGAACTCCACTGTGTTTCTGGTTTTCAACATGCAGTGAAAGGCGGTTTGGCATTTTATGGATCCAGCACGTTATTCTACTTAGCAGGTCAAACTGGAGTTTTCCATAACCTCAAAGACAATTCGCAGAAATTCTTTCCTATAGACGAGCAACAAGAAGTCACAGCAATGGCTTTAGTAGGAAAGGAATTTCTAATATTAGCTACGAAAGGATCGGAACCTAAAGTATCAGTTTATAACGTAAAAACAGGAGATAAATTAATACTTAGGAATCCTGAAATAATTAGAAGGTTAGTGTTTTTTAAAGAAGGTTTTTTTGGTCATAAATTGAAAATCATTATATAAACTCAAGTTATTGAAGCACATGCCAATTTACTTGTTACAGCATTAATTTTGACGGACGAGGGTTCTTTCCTTTAGAAAAACAAAAATATAAGTGAATTTTGAAGATACGTATTTTGCTTTTTCGTAATAATTTTAGATTAGTTTAAATTACTTGGAAGAACGAATTGTGAGTAATATTTTAAAATAATAGAAATAAAGGCAATAGTATGGTGATTATTCTCTTGAAGCAATTTTTTTGAAACAGGTTTTAACACCTGATAAGAACCCAAATTGTACTTTGGGAGAGGGGTATTAAGGTAATGATATAATTTTTTATTCAGAAATATAATAATTTTCTAAGTGAACGACACGAAATTAAACACGAAATTTTAACATGAAATTTAAATTAAAGTAAAATTAGTACGCCGAACAACAAGTATCAGAGAGTTCAGGCAACAGAATTGAGCGGTAACTTTCATAAATTTGCAGTACTAATTTCGAAGGTTTGACTACAGCATCTTCTCCAGTTGCAGGATGAGTGAAAATGACGAGACAGAAACCTATGCTCACACGTTGGCAATGAAAAAATGGAAAATTCGAGAAGAAAATAATTTCTTTAAGAGCTGGGGATACAGTCAGATGGTAATTTGGATCATTTGTCAGGACTGAGTGTTCTGTGAATAGCTTTTGCGAACATGGTGAAGTCTTTACTAGGTGTCCTTAGCCTCAAGTCCTGAACTGGAACAGGGAGCTGAAAAATGTTGGGTTTGTTCTGGTGTAGATACTGTGCTGGAGAATAACTGCACTTAAAAGGGATTTAAAATCCTCTTTTATTAAATCACTATTATTTACACACTTCCCAACTCGGGGGAGATACAGAAAGTAAAAGGTCACACTTGGGCCTAACTTAACAATCAAATAAATTTAATACTAAACCTAAATAGAAATTAAATTAAACTTTGCTCGCAGAGCAAATCGCGGAGTTTGGCCTCTAACTAACTGGTGCGTAGCAAGAAATACTAATACTAGAGCACTTCAATTTATTTCAATATGCAATCACGTAGTAAGCACTATGGCTTATAATTTTAGCTGCTAGCTGGTCAGGCGAATGTCGAACAGAATGACCGTGATCTGAGACTAAAACTCTCTCACACTAAGAGGTTTCTACCTCTGGTTTAAATAGTACTTCGCTGTACTTCAAAATTAGCATAAGCTGAAAACGCGCGCTTCTTCTGACGGGAAGTTGAAACAGAGAAGAGATAGAAAGATTTAAATTAAAATAAAACTTGGTTAGTTTAAATGAAACCTTACACATTAACTAAAGCTGAAAGATTTTTATGAATGTGAAATGCCCCTAGAAAAATCTAGTTCGCCAATGAAGATGTTCTTTTTCATATATGTTTAATAATTTTGTCTGTAGCAAAATAAAAACAGTTTTTTGACCAACAATGTTGGGCAATAGAGGATTTACGGTCTTCCTTTCCTAGCATTTTATGTTCCTGAGTACGAAATTTTAAGGTTCTCTAACTTTGACCAACGGCGAGGAATACTGTTTATATCCCAAGAGTTCATATCCAAAATGTGCTCTTTAAATATGGAGCTGCGAATTTTACTGATAGAAATAAAAACGATGCGAAAGTTAAGCTCCTGTAAAATACTGAGAATTTTATAGCTAATAGAGAGAAAGAGAAGAATGACTAGAGAATTCTTTTAAAATCTAAAACCAGAAAATGCTTTTTGTTGTACTGTGAGAATATTTTAACTCACTTGGTCAATAATGCTAGATAAAAAGCCTCTGTCAATAGCAACTGCTTTTAGGTACTATTTTAATTCTTTATCTAAAGCCGATTTGGAGGAACAAATTTGTGCTCAGAAAACGAAAAAATAAAAGGAAGTTAACTTCTGTTAAGTCGGAGAACAGGATTTGAAGTGTAGTGGCAAACAGGTGAAGGATTATGATATGCACTATTACTGCAATTAAATGTGCGACCAAGATGTCGAAGAACGGAAGGGACTTAAATATCTCACATTCGAAAGTGAACTAGCAGAATCAAGGAGAGAATTCTTTACTGACAGAACTTTATCTAAATCCGCTTTATTATCATCAATCAAAGTAGAGGCATCGTAAAAGAAGCGGAACCATACAGGTAAGTTTAATACAGTAGATGCCGCTTAATATATCGCGGTTAATGTTATCGTATTGCCAAGCCTCGCCCTTTTGCATACGAAAACATGGAAATTACTTCGCTTATTGTGATCAATAATTCGGTTAATATGATCAACATATTACAGAATAAATTTTTTTAAACCGAAGTAAAGCCAAGAAATAAATTGTCGAATAAGTCAAAATGGATTATAAAACCTGGCAAGTGACATAGAAATGTTCCAAAATAATGGTTTAAATCCCCAACAGCTTAGTTTCGATTTTAAGTAACTATTTAAAATGAATAAAAAAAGTACCTTAGTTTGGCATGTATTTTTGAATAACTCTATTGGTTTTGAGGGTAGTCAAACACAGGTCCTCCTACTTCAGGAGCAAAATAAAATTCTGCAAAATTTTTTCCTCCTTTTCCTTACACCTGAAGAAAAAAATCCATGAAAATACCCATGAAACTTTCTAGTTTATACATGAATAATGAAAATGACAAGATTTTGTTTCTTCTAATTTTTAATTCTTTTTCATATTGTCTCAAAGGATTTCATTACAGTGTGCCGTGGTAAACATCTAAATAGCAGTAAATTTCAAGCCACGACTTTTGAAAACTTTTGCAGCAATTATAATTTTTTATATATTTTTAAATACTAGAAGTCGCGTGTTTTGATCTGGGAAGCAAAGTGTTTGGAAGAGTCCATAGGAATATACTCCAACTGGTGTTAAATCTGTTCACCAACGAGATTTCCCTAGATGATCGATGTTTTCCAGATGTTTTCCTAGATGATCGATGTTCCCATAGTATTTGAGAAGGCTTCTCAAATACTATGGGAACACTACAATTAGATTAAGATAAAAAAATTTTTTATGGGAGAAACATGTGAGTTCTTCCAAGAGCAGAGATGAAAGGTGCAAGACGCTGTCGACAGAAATAATAATTTCAGATTATATGTTTAAATATTTCATTGTGCAGACAAAGTAAAATCCGAGTGCTGTAAAACCTTTTAAGAATATGCGGTCCCATTGATAGCGTGCCAGATTGCTTCGACAACTGCTTTAGCATTATGATTAGACAAGAAGGGTTTTAATACTCAGTTTGCTGGCTGTCAGTTATAGATGTATGGGGCAACTGGAAGTAATTTCTGACATTGCGTTCTTCTAACATCCGCAACACGCATGCAACCTTACCTTGTGGTGTCAGTGCTTGAAATATTGAGAGTTTCATAAGAAAAACGTCGAGAGATTGCCTTCTAGTGGCAGAAAAAATCAGAAGTATATTCTATCGACAAAGTAAAATCAAAGTGCTAAGCATCCACTCCACTTGTTAGCGTAGCAGATTGCTTCAACAACTGCTTCAGCATTACTGTTTAAAATTGCTTAGAGATTCATGAGAAAAATATTTAGAAATTTCCTTCCGATGGCAGATGAAATCAGAAGTATATGCAGCAAACATTTTCTGAGACACGAGTGCATTAATGTATAACTTTCGCGCGGATGTTCTGAAAGGTGCGGGAATATTGTTCTGGTTTAATTTCTACTGATTACTACTGATTCTATCCTTTAAAGATTACAAACAATATGCAGTCATGCCTTACTGTATATTGTATGCCTTATAAAGGGCACATTGTATCCCTTATAAAGGCTTACAGTAAGGCATGCCTTATATTAGGCATCGGCGCTCTACGGCATGTGTACCAAGAGTGACAATGGAACTATTTTCATTGGTGAGTTAAGTGAACTTATAAGGCATTTCTCCCGCCTTCTTGGTGTAATGGTCAAGCACACTCGGCGCTTATTCAAGAGGTGCGTGGTTCGAGTCCCGGCGAGGGTACTGTTCATTTCTTCATCTCTTTTGCGTTCAAAAAATACCTAACACTCTACCAAAAGAAGTGCAATTATTAGGATTATGTAAAAAGTTTAATTTTCAATTAAATGGAAGCCTATAAATAGAGGCAACTCTTAGAGATATTTTTATTCTTGTATTCTTTGAAAACCGAAGCTGTTAGGCATTGAAGGTGAGGGGAAGTGAGAGTAAGAATCAGTAAAATTTGAGGATTTATAAAAGTGAAGTTTCATTTTCATTTCAATAAACAACTGTAATTTGTCATCTGAAGGAATTTGGATTTATTGCGGTTTTATATTAAGGGCTGAATTTATACTTAGGGAGAAATTTTTCTCTCACGTGAAAGCGGCTTTGGATTCAATAGATGCTAATGGATGCTAATGGATCCAACTAACATCTTTGCGTTCAGATGCCTATGAGAAATAAAAGGGACCAAATACATAAGTATACAATAAATAAGTATACAGTAAATACATAAGTTTGAGTTTGAGCAATTAACTAAGGACAAGGATCAAATTAATTTAGTAATGATTCAGATAAATAATATTATTCAATAATTACACATACTAAAATTTTAATAATATTCGTATATTTTATGTTTAGTTTAGTTAATTATTTTTTCCTTCAAATTTTCAAACAATGTGCTCAGAGTTTATATTTTGCAGAAAACAATTTTTTTATTCATTTGAATTAAAATGTTAAACAAAAATCAAAGGCATATTTAGTTTATTTTAGTTAACAGTTCAATTTAAAAGTAAGGGAATAGTTAACTTATTACGAAAGTGAATTAAATATAAACGAGCCTTTTGTTTAAACAAAATTTATTTAATTTGGAATACCTATATTTCTACAAATTATTTTTCTAAATAATCTCCTTCTTTTATGATGCATTTTTCCCAAAAAATTTTGAAATCAAAACTGAACATATTCCTACCCCAAAATCCTAACTTAAAATACTTCAGAAATTCAAGTAACTCAAGTAACTTTTATCCTTGTTCCTTTATTTAACTGTTATCCTTGTTTAAGTTTTAAAAGATTGGTAATTCTTTCATTCCGTTCTCGTAGAATGAAGTTGGATGGGTATCTAACCAGTTGCGCAAGAACGTTTTCACTTGATTTCTGGTTTCAAATCGCTTGCTTTCAAGTGCTTCTTTGAAAAAACCAACATATAAAAATCTCATGGCGATAAGTCTGGGCTGTAAGGTGGATGACTAAACGTTTTCCAGTGCATTTCCACCAGTTTCTGCTGCGTTTTACTTGGTGTGTGGAGCTTGGAGTTGTTGTGGATGATCAACACCTGGTGGATGGAAGAGTTTCGTATTTTGCATTGACACTGAAACCTAACTTAATCCGCAGAAGTAAACTGCATTGTTGGTCTGAGGTCCGTGTAAGGAATCCACCAGTAGGATCCCCTTCAGTCCCAAAAGATCGTGGCCAACACTTTCCTCGCAGACAATCGAGGTTTGTCTTTCATGAGGTTCCCTTTACTTTTCCTTCTCCACTCCATGCTTGCAGGCTTTGATTGTTTGATGATGCATCCACGTATCGTGGCAAAAATTTAACGCAAAAAGCTTCCTCTTCTTCAAAACGAGTTTGAAACAAGTGAAAAATGTGAGCTTACGCAACACTTTGATCATCATTCAGTAATTTTGAAACCCAACGAGCTGAGATTTTTCTGAAACTCTGCTGTTTTCTGATGACTGATTGTACACTTCCATAGCTGACACCAAGTTCTGAAATTTGGAGCAATGTGCAGCGTCGATCCCGTTCGATAACCTCACGAACACGTGCAGTGTTTTCATTTGTCACATTGATGCGAGTACGATAGGGATGACCTTTTAATTCGCCCCACATTCACGGCCTTGCTTGAAATTGTTGCACCAAAACTTCACTCTTGACTATGGAAGAGTAGCTTTTCCGAACTGGACATGCAGTCTGGGGCAAATTTCATCTGGTTTCACATTTTCAAGGATGCGGAACTTTATAATTATGCTTTTCTCAATAGAGACGGGCACACTCCTCTCACTCATTATAAGGGCTAGCTAAATAAAGAATGGAAGTGGTATGATTCCTTTACTCCGCCTAACGACTTCAACTGCCTAAACACATGCAAACACCCATATCGATGCTCAGCCAACAATGACTCGTTCATATTTGACCGCACTATGTATTTGGAAACATATGTTTCCAAATAATTTATGTTAATGCATGTTAATACTGAATTAAATTAATGTTTGAATAATCAAATAAATTCAAATGTAAGTTAAATTAGTGTGTTTCAGCTGTTGTTATGTAAAGAATTATGGGAGCTTATGATGGTAAGTTAACTGACTGTGTAGCTGAAACACACTAATTTAATTTAATTTTGAATATGTTAAAGTCACTAAAAAGCCGCCGATCCATACTTTATGTACTAATTAATGAAAACTCTACTGATACCTATCTAATTTATTATTTGAGTTATTTTAACATTCTTTCTTAATAAACGCGTATTTGCTTTCACAAATTCGAAAGTTAAAATAGTTCAGATTCTCTCTGAAAATTAATGAGAGTTATTTAACTTAAAATCATGTGAAAAAGAAATATTACAGTTTTTATCTTAAAGTATCAGGAAAAATTAATATTTTCTTTTCTCTTTAGCGATAAATATATTCATCTTTCGATTTCCTGCGATAATGAGTTTCTGGGTGGACAATGTGGATTTCCCGACTGGAAATTTGTGTTATGGAACTGGAATGAAAGGCAGATTGAAAAGTGTTTTAGACCTCTTCGGACTGAAATAGGAGCTAAAGTGTATAAGGTACACAGTGAACATTACAATTTAATATTTAAAAAAATGCTTTTCTGAAATTTTGACTATTATAAGAAATTAATTCATGGTATGTAAAGTTACAAATAGTCATATCTCATTTTACTTCTGCAGCTACTGGACACCTTAAAAAATCAAAAGTCTGTGAAAGACGTTTTGCCAAATGCATTTGGTCGCTTCATATGTTTCCCATTAGGGCAAACTATTGCCAGTTTTCCAACTAGTCCACCATTATGTTTTTGAAAGCAGGCAACATAATAGTTGTATTATAGCCTGCAAGTGTTTTCGCTGTAAGCGGTTACGCTTGCCTTCTGAACTGTGCAACTGATCTTTAGATCGGTTTTAATAATTGACATATTTTCTTTTCAGCTTTATGTTATTCAGTATTTTGAATGATAAGTGAGATTGAGGATACTCCTGCTTAGTTTCTTACCGATGCCACTGTCAGTCGCTGAGAAGGGAAAAAGACTAACCTCGACCCGAAAGATTGCATATCGTCTATGTTGAAAAAAATACAGATTCTTCAAAACTGAGCCATTTTTGGAGTTATGTCGCAAAGGTTTTTATGAACACGATTTTACGTTTACGTTTAATGAAAACGTGTTAGCACACAATGACAGTTTCTTGCTTTACAAGTTAGCTGGCCAAAACGACAAAAGCAGAAAGAAACTGCCTGTCCAAAAGCGAGCAGAAAAAAGAAATATAAAGAAGACTAATAATAGCCATTAGCTAGAAGTTATGATCCATATATTTCCCACCTTGCTGATCATTTGTATTAGAATGTTCACATTGGTGATACACCTTGCGAGGTTTCCTCCCATAAACTCTCATATCTAAATGTTTTAGGTTGATTTCTCAAAACCTAAAGAAGCTTAGCTCCATTGCTCCATCTTCACCCCCGTCCAGTAATGGATGTGCAGCCATCTACAGACATTGAAATCGCAGGAAGAGTTAGTTTTCTCTAATACAAACTGCCAAACGAAGAAGTACTCCTTCTCCAGGCTTTCAAGACATTTCCCCACTCTTACCGTTCTTCGACTAATTTACTAGTAGTTTTCAACTTAAGGTCTCCGTGCTGAATGTAGACCAACCACATAAACATACTAAAGGAAATAAATTACTTCTGTTTGCTATACTTCTATAACCTGCAGACACTGAGATACACAGCGATGCCGAATACAGAAGGAAAAATCACTTTTATTCTTCTGACCTTCTGTTGGTTACATATTTCTAAAATTATTGTAGTAGCATCAGCTAAATAATGACATTTATTGCTCATATAAGGAGAATTTCGGTATATTCGATTTAACTGATTATTTTACTCATTTAATTTTTCCATAGCATTGCTGAAACTAATAAGGCCTATTATTGAAAGAACTATATGATGGCCAAATGCTAAGCCTTGAATTTCATTTACTAGCAAACTTGTAGGGAATCTTATGTTAATTAAACAGCTATTTATAATGTCTGCTTTCACTGTAACATCCCCTTTCTGTTTTCCCCATCAACATGCAAATTAGCAACTAGCATTTAAACTGAGGTTTTGGGATTTGAGACAGAGAGTATTTCTTATATCGCACGCGAGCTACATTGTCAGTTTCCTTGCCAGCTCTGATAGTTTGAGTTACTCGGCTTTGCGATTTCTCGCGGCTGACACTTTGATTCTGACTTGCCGGTAGATTTAACGAGCTAGCTTCTAGTAATATTAAGCTGTATCGTCTTTGACTAGTGTTCAATGTTTAAGTTAAATTGAATTGTTCTATATATTTTTCACCACCACTAGTTGTGTCATTGTAGCAAAAGAACATGCATTTAGGTTCCTAATTCTGTTTAAATAAAAAGGTTATTTTTAAGCTTATCAAAACATTGTCGTTGTTTCAGACATAGCGATAATCTCTCAAGACTGTTAAGGTTATAGGATTAAACTCGCATTACCAAATCATGTGCAATCCTATAAACTAAAAAACATTTAAGTTTTCTGAAACCACTTCAAGAAGAACTAACGCAATTTAAATGCTTACCAGTTTTGATAAAGTCAAAATTAATTTTGGATAATTACGTAGGTATCCAAAAGTTTCTGGCCTTCCATATAAAAAATTGTTTCGGCAATAAATTCCTTTTGCACATATGTTGTGGCAATACTATATAAACAAATCTGAAAGTTTCCTTAGAGAAATCAATTCCCCCCTTTTTTTACCGTTTGCTGAATAAAGTGGTGTACTAATTTATTTTGAAATGTTTGAAATTAAGTATTGTTTTGCGATTAAATTTTGGGCCAAAAAAGGTATTAGTTCCAAATAAATAAAGTAACGTTTGCATGTTGTGTATGCTGATTTTTGTCACTTTCCTATTCTAACTTAAATTAGAAAAGATCAAGAAAATATGTGTGTCGTGAATAATCTTAACTGATGAATGCTATAAAGTATTGTAATCGCGAAAAATTTCGGGTATCATATTTCAACGAAAATATCTACTTTGACCACTATCTAATGCAATTTAAAGATGTTTTTGAGTGACATCCGTACGTAAGGACAGAGTAAAGGATTCTTTTCCCCCAAAAAAATTATAAAACTGATTTAAAATGCATTCTGAAGAGATTTTTTTTTCGTGGCGTCGGTGTGTACGTACGCATATTTGTATGTATCTCGCGTAACTCAAAAATGAGTAGCCTCATAAAGTTGAAATTCTGCATATATAACTGCTATAACATGTCGATGTGCACCTCCTATTTTGGTTGCAATCGGTCGCACCAAAAGTATATAAATAGGTATGTGTATGTATGTCCAATCTGTTACTCGGCTGAGTGAGCTCAGTTTTTTATTCTTATATGTTGCTAAATTGTGCATTTTTTGCTTTAAAAAATGATTGAATTATGTTGTTCTTATCTTCTGGTTAAGGTTTTTATGCATTTAGTAAGTCTGCATGCAATTTTTGTAGAATTATCAACTATTTTAAAGCTGGTTAAGTGCAGCTAAGCCTAATTATCTTACCATATTTGTTTACATTTGAAACTTAGCAGAATAGTGGATTTGTTGCGAATTTAAAGAAACTAAGCCTCGCAGCAACAAAGATAACGCCTTCTTTTATTATTGCGAATTAAATCCTGTTTAATTCATTCTGGAATTTATTCGAGGAAGTAAGTGTTTAAGATTTACTTCGTAAATTTTAATATTTTGAGATTTTATGCATTTTTGCTAAGTCACGAAGTGAGAACTAAATTAATTGAGTTAGAAATACTGAATCGTCAGTGAAAAACTCTTTTTTTCTTTCTTATTTTTTTTTTTTTTTTTTTTTTTTTTTCTTTTTTTTTTTTTTTTTTTTTTTGTTTTTTTGTTTGTTTGCTTAATTTCTTTTATACATCGTTTTAGATTTAGTATACAGATGACATAACTTTTTGTGCATTCTGAGTTATGAAATGAATGAGATAGAACTCTGTTAAGTGACCTTAGCGACAGAGTGTCACCATGGTAAACAAATATAGTGAATTTTAAAGAGTGCATGTATTCTATTGTGGTTTACTAACATAACAAAGGGTGTTTACCCATTTTTAGAACGATTAAGATAAACGAACGATAAAGATTTGTTTTAAAAAGCAAATATTTTGGAAACGAAATTTCTAGCAACGGCTTATTATTTAAAAATGAGAAATATCGTCCGCTACTGTAGAATTTATTCTTATTTCAAACTGTCGCATGTAAACAAGCTGTGGATTGATGGATATTGTTTTGCGCTTTCCAAAAAGAAATATTTCTATGCTATAATTTAAAAATGTTGTGAAATGCAAATAATGTTAAAATTTTTAAGCGAAAAATAAGCAATATTATTAATCGTTAGGATAAAAACATCAGTCATTACGTTTACATGGAAAGAAGACTCCAAACGAATATTCTAAAAGGATACCTATTTGTTTCTAATGTTTTTAAAGTTAAATCATTGGTAACAAGAGAAAAACACCCGAGGCAGAAACCACTTACAATGTATTTAAATACATCTATGGCGACAATAAATAAAATTAACGAAAACGAAGAGAAAAAATGCATGAACCTTGTTCCGTCAGTGCAAAGAAAGTTTCAGTAAGAGGTGTATGATTTTCGTAGGATTTTGTTTCATTGGGAAGTTAAAAATAAAAGGACTGGGGTAAAATGTTGAAATCAACTCAATGTATTATCAAGAGAACATTTTATATCTAGTATTTACAAAAGTAATTATATTTCCTTATCGCAGTGACTTTCAAAGATTGAAACTTCGTCAAGACAAACCAACAAGTCATACTTCGAAAAGTACCACTGGATTCCTTGAAAAAATGAAGACTGATGTAGACATTACATACGTACATTTTCAACGTATTCCTGCGAAGGCTTCTGATGTTTCATCTACGAACTATAGTGCCTCTGGTCTCTTGAAAAAAGCTCTTTCTAAGCGTAAAACCATCACGATTGATGGACTTTAGAAAGTAGTGGAAGAAGAATGGAAATCAATACCCCAGTAAATTTTACTAAAAGGACTTCTCTCATGGAAATTAGAATGTAGATTTATAGTTCGGAAGAAAGGCTATCAGACTGGATGTTTCAAAAGATCCTCTTTACATTTTAAACATTAATTAAACGGCCACGAAATCCGAAATCGTTCCAGAAACGTGTAAACACCGTCTGTGTTTTTGATTCTCCAAACTTAAATTATCTTCTTGGAAAGAGATTTAATGACGATGATGGCTTGAAAAGAGAAGTGCAGAATATATTTAGCAGAAACCTTTAGATTACCTTTTCAAGAGCAGAGTATTATCACTGAAAGATATGAAAAATGTACAGAGATTGAAGGATATCATTCTGAAAAAAAAAATAAACTATTAAAATTTTCTCTCTTTTTCTTTTTTAGAAATAGACGAGACCGGAAACTTTTGGATCTACTTACATAACGAAAGCAATTTTACTTGTACTGAAACTTGAAATTTTTCCACCGAAACAATATTTTTTTTTATAGCAGCCAAAAAACGTTTTTTAATGATGAAATTAGCAGAATTTTTTTTTTTTTTTTGTATTTTCAGAGCTATCTTTTGCCCAGTTTTTACAGATAAAATGCATTTTTGCGCAATAAGTTCTTCTCTTTGCATTTTATCTGTTGAAAAAGTATTTCAATTGTTTCCTGCAGCGAAAATTATCACATTACTATTTACAAACTAGCCTGCCACAATAATAAAATATTTCTTTTTTTTCCAAACCTAAAAGTATTTAATAGAAATTAGAAGGATTCTTATAAAATTAGATAAGTAATCGATGAACGTTAGTCTTAATTATTCTGGCATTTTCACTATATGTATTTGTGTAAATTACACTGACTAAAATTTCTCTCACAGTGATTGCGGAAGATAAAGAAAATAATACATAAATTAAATTAATTTTTTTAATTATCGCAAAAAATTTTGATGACATTGCATTAACTTTTTGTGGCAGAGTCTTTAATCAATGCCATATCAGTTTTCTTTCAGTCCCGAAGACTCGTCGTATGTGGCAGTGGTTGGTCATGCTTTCCTTCGATTGTATCACTATGAAGACAGACATAGGTTTTTGGAGCACCCGTTTCATGACCAAGAGCGCACTCAACAGTGTTTTCATTCCGTAGCATGGAAAGGAGAATCATGCACATTTGCAGTTGGAAGTTCCAATGGAACTGTTCTGATGTTTCGAAAACATGAATTTTTGCAATTAATAGCTCTGGATGATTTGCTCACTGATGTGTCCAGGTAAGGGCAGAAAACTGACTTTAAGTATGCAAGTTCTAAGCTGCAAACGTAAGGCATTTACTAACTGCCGAAGAAGGGAGTAATTTGACAAAATAGGAGAAGCGGAATTCGGCGAATAACGGAGTAATTCGGCAATATTTAACTTCAGTATTTAATCTGTATGTTATTGAGCAACAAATTAAGCGATTTAAAAGCAATAAATGCAGCTTTTAATTTTCTTACTTTTCAATCTGATATTTAATAAAACTGAGTTTAATTTCTAATATACCTAGTTGATAGATTTTATGGGATTCTTTTTTTCGTTTTAAATTCATCGAAGATTTTTCTAACGCGTGTTGTACATAACTGATACAGAATCCTCTTATACAAATATATACGAGGACTGATCCACAAAAAAAAGTTACAAAGGCAATAAAAAAATTATTTATTAACAATAGATAGAAGGGAAGAAACAAACATACTTGCCTAACATTCCATATAATAGTCAAATCCGTTTAAGCATTTAATCTGAGCGCGTGATCAACTTGTTTAACCGGCTTTGTAGAAATCACGTCCCTGCCCATTGAGCTAGTTCTCGGTGGCTGTTCCCACATCACTCTCTGAAGGGAACCTTATTCCAGATAATATTCCTTCAATTTCGAAAAACGAAAATGAGCATTGGTGCTAAACTTTGCTATATTGGAGATGACTCGAGACTTCCTACTTGCCTTTTGCAGCAAATTTTGAGTTTGGAAGCAGGATGGGGCCGGGCATCGCCATGCAGATGGATGACTCCATCACTCATCATACCAGAGCGCTGACGTCGGATGACTTCACGTAACCTTGTCTAAGAGGCATAATATAACGATCGGCAGTAACGGTATGGCCACGCTCCAGATACACGATCAGGACAACGAATTACGGCTCCCACCTCGAAGTGAGACCACTTTTCCAAACGTCTTGCCATTTCAAACTTTCTGACAAGGTCTGCGAAATTACTCCACCTACCCGCATAACCGCTGTTAGACAACTATTGCCATCTGCCTACATTCACCCTATTTTTAAACGCAAATCCTTCTTTGAAGTTTTATATTATAATATGGAGACTGTAGATGCTATTATTATGCGTAGCTGGGTTCGCACTAATAATTCGTACTGAAACCTTTCAGTATTCATCATGTTTAGTTTATCCATTCTACAAAGTATAGTTTTAAGCTATTTTCTTAATTTTTTCTTGGTAATTTAAGAAACGTTCGCCAGGATACGTTATATAGTTGAAAATAGAAGAAATTTTACTATAGAAATAATATACATGACGATTGTTGATAAAAGACCGTTAGTCCATCAAATTCTTCAATAAAAAAGCAGACTAAAATAAAATTCGAGCTTATACTAGCACTGTCAATATATCAAGAAACAGAACAGCATACCGAAAATAATTATTAATGTAATTGAGAAGATCTGAAGAAAGAATAAGCTGATCCATGCGTCATATTCAATTCTTAGGCAACGAGACGCTTTTGTGCGCTGAATAAAAGGCTTTTAACCCTTTGCGTCATTTCAGGCCATTTCGAAGCATAATTAAAAGTAATTGTCCCAATAGAGAAATTGTACCATGAGTTGCAGCGATCATTAAAACTCATCTGATAATTTCTATTGCATCTGAATTCTAGAATCGTTGGAACGGAATGACCAATTAAATTAATGTAATAACAAAGCAATACTGCTGATTCATTATTTAAAACCACCAAACATTTTTTGAAAGCATACTATCTGAGCTTAATGAAACTGTGCGAAATGGACTCATTAAAATCATTATGAATGTTTTCAGATTTATGATAACTATTTTAGGGGAGTAATATTATATAAAGCTAACCTCAAATTGAGGTTAATCTATAGAAGGTGGTTATATTTATACCGATGGTAATCAAGTGCGTGGGAAGCCATTTCTGATGAGCCGATTTTAATGAAATTTAAAACGTTTCCTTGTAGGGTTCCCCTTGGTTATCCGTATCCTGTAGGGTTTCCCTTGGTTCACAAACCAGTTATTTTAATTTTAGTATCTTTTCTTTCTGAATTCTCTATTCTCCCTTGCATTTCTTCGCCAGGATGCAAATTTAGTAGGTAAAAAGAGTATTTAAACGGGTGAAACGAGAAGGTTAGACACAGAGTGATTTCGTTAGCGTAGCGCACGTTTGCTATTTTGTCCTTCGGTTGTTAATCTCAGTAGCAGCTACGCATTCTGGCCATTTAATTAGTCTATCGCCGGTGTAGGTTTCTGAGTCAGTCTGTTAGATTACATTAAATTGTGTAGTCTAGCACTTCTTACCTTTTGAATTTATTGTTAGATTATCTTTAAGTTCTCACCGTAAGTAGTCGGTGCTTTTGTAAGCACGAAGTCCGTACTCCCATCCTTTCTGTTAAAGAGTTGTGATAAATAAAAAGGGCTTTTTACATCCTTTCCCTGTAGTATTCATCTTCGCGCTTATGCGAGAATTCGCCAGGTTGAACTTTGAAATCTAGACACATTTCATGATCGCTAAGAAAGTCAGATTTTAGATCCTTTTCAGATGCCAAGGAAGAAATTTAGATAGGCGAAAGCAGATGTTCAAATTTTGCAACGAGTAGTTGTAGAGAATAATAATTATGAGACAGGTAAACAAAATTTTAGTTGCTCTCTGGGAGATTCTTCGCTGCTTATCACATCACTTATTAAACTGCAGCAGACGTTATCAACTAATGCAGATAGCGTTTGAAAAGAAATCTAGAATACGTGCCACACTATACGATCCTTCAACTCCAACACAGAGATACAGGTTCCTATAACTACGATCTTTAGCAACCCCAGAGCCGGATAACTCATGGGTTAAAATCTGGGACTGAGATTCCATACTGTTGCGTTATACGGGTTCGTGGATTTGAGAGTATCCAATGAAAACACGATGCAGAACAATAAAAAGCACTATTTATTTACAAGAATCACTGTTTACAGCACAGTTCCAAAATTACCTTTAAAAGCATCGAAAATCTACAAAAAATACGCTGAAACAGTCAGCAACATAGCTCCAGGCTGTAACTGTAAAGGTAGCTTCACGGCAACACTAAACTTATAATAATACACCGTGGAACAATCACCAATACACTGTCAAGCTATACTGTAAAGATAGCTTCACGGCAAAGCACTATCTCGATTGCTTTCCGTTCACAAAACTCTCGCGTAGCTTAGCAGCTATTCTCACAATAATCACAACGCTCACACTACTTCACAATCTGCTTGCTCTCAGAAACGCAAGGGTTTATATAGCCACACGTTTCGAGAAATATCTCGACAGGAAGTTATTCTAGAAGCTTCCCGATTGGACCATGGGATATCGCCAATTTGGTCGCCAAATGGGCGATAAAGTTGCCAATCTGGCAACCCTACCATACACTATTTTATGGCAACCCTAGTGCTATGCCGGAAAGCTTACATACAGGCGCAACCGCCGAATTTTTCGCAACAATACACAAAAAAAAAAGCCCTGTGACACATTGAGGTCATCGATTGTTTATATTTTAATGATATTCTCGTCATATTTATTCACTTAGTGGCTTCGCTTAAACTTTTTATTTCGGGATACGTTTTGAAGGCAGATGCAGAATTACTGTCATTTTAAAGAAACATTCTGATTAAAATCGTAAACATATGCATATAAATATTATTCAAACTGGTTGCTTTTAACTGTTTGTAGGGTATCTTAGCTTAACTGATCAGTTAATATGATTTAAAGCTTTACTTCTCTTTTCTGCGGTCTTCACCAGAATGCAAATTAGCTTTATGCATATTTAAGCTGAGAGTTCTGAATTTTTAGATTGGAGGTTCTGGCAATCCCGTCTTCTTGTTAGTATTTTGCTTAAAAGTTGTATACCGGATTTAGCTGATGTTTCAAATTACTCACCGGCAAAATATTCTGAATCAGCTTATTTTAATCTACTTAATGTGTAGTCGTAAACTACGTTATCAGCGTTTAAAACTGGTTGTCTGTTATGTTGGTTTAAAATATCCACAAGAAGTGGAGGTTTCGTCTGTAGAACAAGTTGTTCCTTTATGGTCAGTTTAAGACTTCAGTAAAAAAAAGGTAATTTAAACCTTCTTCAGTATTTTTACGAGCTGTTTAAGAGGTAGCGATAATTCGAATTCGTCTATTAGGATATGCAAGACTATAACGCTAGCTTCTAGTTACAACAGAAACATTAGAAGTCTTCATACACCTCTTTATACTACAATCAGCTTAATTACAACTACTTTAAAGAGTTTCTCTGTACATTTCGAGGAAGATTAATGTGAATTCCTCTTTTTCAAAGAAAAAATATTTAGTTGGACTCAGTTACGTCAGGTAAAATATTTTTTGCTTCTTGAGGAAGAGATCCCACTGTCAACTTTCGTCAAAGTACATAGAGTTTTTCTATCACATAAATGGCAACATTTTGTTTACTTTTCAGTACACCGTGTTTGCTATTATTTACGTTCAGGCATTATGCAATTAAGTAAACACACAAGTTCGTTTACAAATAGATTTTTTTTCCGACCATGTGTTGAATTTACAAATTAAAAGGAAGTAAAATATTATTTGAATGTTCATAAAATAGTGTAGACAAAAACAAAGATAAACAATGTACAAATTCTTGATTAAATTTATCTATAGGAACAGCAGCAACATATTAAACGCTTAGATAGCTCTTATCGTAATTTCTAAATAATCTCGAAATTTAAATTCATTCACTTTAGTGAAATGCTCAATTTCCAGTTAATGATTAATATTTTTTCATAGCAACTGAGCTCAACAATTCTTTCAGTAAATCACCATTTTGGCTATGTTAGAAGAAAATGATAGTTATAAATTAAACACAAAGTCGCAGTTGGTAAAAAATAGTCCTTAAAATTAATTATGTTCGCTCTCTCTTCTTAATTCGTATCATTTACTTATTAATATATTTACTTTATATATTGAACATAAGCAGAAAAAGGTAGGATCGGGGGTAAAAACTAAAACTAATTAGTTATCAAAACGAAGGCATTTCACAAACATTTATCTGAAATTTTATTTTAGCTCAATTGCTTCAAAATTACACGCCACGGCACTTTGAGGAACTTAAGGGTTTCTTCTAAATTTTCCTAGACTTTCATAGAAATAATGCTTAATTCACACGATTTTAAAATAGAACTATCGATGTGTTAGTGCTATGATAGGGAAAATATCTAACAGGCACCGTAAGAATCACTGTTATTGAAAATCACCAACAAAAGTGATTGGTTTGAAAATCACTTTCAAAGACATAATGTCAGTCGTTAATTTTATTGAAAGCGATGGAACATTCGGTGTGCTCCGAGAACTTTGCGTCAAATACATCGCGGAGAGATACATCGTTATTTTCTCCGCGGAGAAAATAATACAAGGAGAAAACTTCATTGTACAAAACATCGTGGAAGAAAAGAAAGAAAGGGGAAAACATCGTGATAAAAAATATCGCCATAGAAAATAAAGCAGTTAAAAAACAATGCGGTTGACGATATCGTGGTAAAAAAATAAAGCACCTGCAAATCATCGCATGACGAGAACATCGCAGACATGCGTTTTTAGGCTTTGAAAATTCGTATATTCGCGTAAAGATTTGTAAGTTCGAGATGGAATGAGGAATATTTTTGCTTTTATGTTTCACATTTTTGAATTAATTAATACATTTCTGCTGAATTAAAAAGCAGGAAATTTAAGCATTCAAAAACTGAAATTTAATAGGAAAATAATGCTAGGTGTAGAATTTAATAGAATTTTAAGCTTATATAGTTAACTAACAAAAATCATTAATTAATTGGTATCTTTTATAAAGTTCTATTAGGAATTCATCATGAAAAATATAGTCTAGATATGATTAGAAAAAGGAAGATCTGTAGCTGCTTGTGGTTATCTCTTTTAAAATTGTTTAATTAATTATCAAATTACATTAACTGCTTTAAGTAGCGTTAATTTTCTATGTCATTTTAGTTTTGAATGTTTAAGATTCCTTCTTCATTTTTCATCAAAAATTTATTAATTGAAAAATATAAAAGTAAAATTGCTCCTGTTTTCTTCTTACGCTCATTAAGTCATTATGCATTTACAAATTTTAAAGCCTCAAAAACCAATGTCTACGATGTTATCGTCATCATGCAATGATTTGTAGGTGTTTTATTTTTTACCACGATATTTTCAACAATGATGTTTTTAAACTGGGAAGTTTCTGAACTTCTTTATTTTGGACGACGATGTTTTATACTACAATATTTTAAAAGTGCAATGTTTTCACTTTGCTTTCTTGTCTCCCTCGATGTTTCGTAAGACGACATTTTCGACTTCCGTTATTTTCTCTGCGACGTTTTCTTCCGAGATGCTTTTATCGCGATGCTGTCGCCTGTAAACAAAACATTCTGATACATCAAGGCTTCCGCAAAAAGGAAATGTTTAGGAAGTTAGCAGATGATGAGAGCAATCAACTTTGCAAGAGATAGCAGCAAAATTTGTCCTTGATTTCTATTTTAGATAATAAGTTAAATACTTATTTCATGGGTGGAAATGTGTTCAAAGGATGGTGGGACATGAAATACGCCCAGTTATCTCACAGCGCTTTTATTTATTTTTTTTTTTATAGAAAACTGCTTTAATGTTTTAACTAGAAATATTACACGAATGTCAAGCCGTACTGCATGTACTAATACATATGCTATGTGTCTTCAAAAATATGATCTCGTAATGCTGTTCTATGTAAATGCTTTTCGAATCATTTTTTCCCATTCGACGCATCCAAGGGGAGAAGCTGCTCAGGAACTTTCAAATGGAAGAAAGAGATCCTGCTAAAATTGAGAAATTTACAGAAATTTCTATTATTTAAAAATTATCAACAAACCATTGTGGTCAAAATAAACTGTTTATTTCACACGGCTTTTGCAATACTAAATATAAGGGTATTTTGTTAAAAGGATAAACTTTTTATATGGCATCTAATATTAATTTCTGAATCGGATTTCTTGTTTATTTAAACATAGCAAACATATGACAGCTACCTGCCGAAGGGGATGTCTTCTTTGAGTACTTTCTTAGAGAAACTGATTCGTGTTTACTTCATACATGCAGGAAACCATAAACTCATGCATGTTGTAAGCTCATCCGCAAAGATTCGAACCTTAAGCATACATCCAGTGGTCGGCGGTCATAACCGTGGCCACTAGTAGTACTGAATCTCAGTGAATGGGCTGGATATGTGTGCGTTCTCGTTGTTTTTCTCATTTGTTAAGACAGACAAGCCAGTTTCCCTTAAATCGGTGGTTTTGGCTCCTTGCATCTCTTTCACCATTGCTAGACGATAATTCCCCCTCCTTTCCAAAACTTGAAAAATACATGTACGCATTTGCTTAGATTTAGATTATTTTCTAACATGTTTTATAAATTGAACAACAAAAAGTATAGAAGATATTGATAAATACAAAATATTGAAAAAAGCACTTTTTTTTATAATTATAAGCTGAAACTTATAGCTGACCGCATTCTCTTCTGAAACTATGAAATACCCCTTAGGGGGAATTCCGTCTCTGATTGAGAACCTCTGCCTTAATATAATAGTTCTAGATACATAGAATAGGCTTTGACGTATTCAGATGAACAAACGGTTGCTTTAAATAACTAATCCTCAATTGGATTATCGTATAGTGCGTCGTATCGTGCTTGCTTTAAATAACCGACTAAGCAATGTATCGTGCTTGCTTTAAATAACTAATCTTCAATTTTTAATCTGGAGTTCTGAACAGAGATATCTTTAAAATTTTCATCATTGCTATTGATGAAAACAATTATTTCCACTTTAATTATTCTATTTGCTAAAACATTTTATTAATTTTTTTTCCGCGGCCGGTCGCCACATAAACAGGAACATTGTAGGTACAACATTGTACGAATATTCATGTAAAGTAATACCATTTAATCATTAAAAGCAGATAAAAGCTATTTTAACTGAACACGGAAATTTGTTCATGTCCCATAAATACACTGATCTTTATTAATCAAACTAAAGGAAGTTCTGACCGACAGCATAAATTAAAGTATTTTGAAGGTTGAAAAACAAAGCGAGTATTTAATTATCTGCAATTACAAAGCAATATTTTGAGCTACCATCTGAAAATTTACCTTCTACATCACTACTAACGACATAGCACGCCTTGATGATTTATCAACCAACGATGCATTATTCGTAGGTAGATTCTAGTCCTTTGAAATAACAATCACAAATTTTTAGTTAAAATAATCATAATGAATTTAATTATTCGAATTTATTTTCTAAATTATCAAATATCGTATTTGATAATAAATTTTTTCATCTCAATAATTTACTCGCTGTAGTAACATTAAAACGTGGGCAATTACACTTAATGTAGTAAGCAATAATACTGAGTTTAATAACAAGAACTGTTTAATTGATGATTAACAGTAACTGTAACATAAGCTTCTAAAAGCCGAATTTTTTTTATGCTTTTAAGATTAGTTATTAACCTCTCAGGTTTTTTAACGTTTTGTTTCCTGTCGCACGAATTAACCACATGTAATATTATGTAATCACATGTCACATTTCATGTCGTATCAATCATCATCATGTAACAAAATTTACGTAATGTCGGTCTGCCGGAAATTAGCTTAAGAATTTACTTTAGATAAATTTCGTACTACGTAAATAAGCTGGGTTCTGTTAATTAAATTGTTGAATGTTACGTTAAATACGTTTTAAATTCTTGATTTCTAGCGTACTAAAATTTCCATTTAGGTAAAATTTTCTTTTAGTATATTCACTTATTTATTTCATAATTTCAGATATGCCAATAACAAAAGTGCCACGGACAAAAATGTATCGTGCTTGCTTACAACTAAATATGGACTACTCTGCAGTTATGACGGCGATTCTATTTATTGCTTGCACAATACAGTGGATGGTAAACATTTCAAGGTCACGGCTTCTATTCATGTAAGCAGCAGAGATTTCTAAAGCTCATTTGCAAATAAGATATTTTAAATTTAAATCTAATATCAATATGTAATGATGTCAGTTTACACTGTGTACAACACTGAATGAAAATCATCACCAGACTATGCATTCCACAACACATTTCATTTTTGTTGCGCAAAAATGTAAACGTACTTTTTTTTTAACTTTGACTTTTATGAATTTTGAAATGCTTCGGGGCGATTTTATATGAATTTTTTAAAAAGAGAACAAATTCATAAGCCGCCTTATATATACTAGGAGGTCCAAATGAAAATTCTTTTGCATCTGTTTCTTCTCGAAATGAATCCTACTACCAGTCAAATCTTATTTGGCAAGAATGCCGTAAACTCATTAGGATTTTTGATGCTGAAAGACGTGAAAAATCAGCAATGCCTTCGCCGGAAATCGAACTTCGACCTCTCGAATACCCCGGGTGTGCTGACTATTACACCACGAAGGCATGCTAAAAAGGCGAGAGAAATACCTTATGTAGTCACCATTTAAAAGAGCGACTGGGGATTATAGACCCAGTCGCCAAATCCTAGAGAAACATCATCCTGCGCCTTTTTTAGTTCGTGCGCCGCTGTAGAGACATTAGGTTATTTTTGAAGCAGGAGACATGAAAAATGAACAATGTCCTCACCGGGACTTGAACCTCTCACCTCTCGAATACGCGCCGAGTGTGCTGACCATTACACCACGAAGGCATGCTAAGAAGGCTGAGAAAATACCATATAATGTAAAAGGGAAAAGGATCAGTCACGAAATTACGCAGCAACATTTATTTAGTATTGGCCAACAGCCAGAAATCTTCTTGCGCAGTAAATTTCTTAGGAATCTGGCTAAAGTATTTCTTACCCTAAATAGACTAAGCTCCAGGAATGATAGGAATTTTAAATTTCTGTTGTTGGCATGCTTGGCTAGACTTCTCAACTCTTATTTTTACAGCTACCAGAAAATAAAACAAAATAGACAATGTATGCTTAATATTCAAGAACAGCAGCTAAATATTTCATTCAATTTTGTATGTCGTGTTGTAAAATTAGCGGAATAATAAAAGTTTGCGATATCTACCACATGAAAATCTTTTTTACAGTTCAGACAGCACCAGTAGAAGGTATTTATCATGCCCTGTCAACAACATAGATGTATAATTACATTTTCGTGGTATTTAATATAAATATATTTGTCGCCTAACCTGATTCAATCAGTAGACTCAGACACCGTTTGGCAACAGTAGTTGACCACTGATTATAAAATAAGAATTTCTGTCATACTTTACTATTTTTGACGCGCAGAGTTCGATAAAGCCAGCTTTTTATACAGTGCTGCTCTTTCACGGATATTCTGAAGAGCGGGCTGGCTGCCTGGGAACAGTCGTTTTTCGAATATTTTTTATAACGTAAACACGACCTAGTTTCCATTAGGAAATCTTGTACGAAGACATTTCTTTCCTTAGATAAATAGCCTTAATGTGCTGGGTCGTAAACAGAATAATTCAATCTTTCAGGATTTTCATCATTTTTTTTTCTCGCTTTTTAAGGGAAAAAATAAGATTGTAGAAAAGTATGGGTCTATTTGAGAGCTTTTTTCTTTCGCAGATAAAACAATTTTTTGTAGAATTGATATTCCTTCTTAAAAGTCTTATGTTTTAAAAATATATTGCTTTCTAAGCGCCTTATGTTTTTAGAGCCACACTTTTTGAATGGCTTAGCTCAGAGGTGTCCGACCTTTTCGCATCCCTGGGCTACCCTGGAAGAAGATGAGATGTTTTGGGCCATACAAATTATTTCGAACACCAATGACAGCACGTGACCTCCAAAACAACTGAAACATACAATTGCATAGGTATCATTGAAATTTTTAAAGTTTTCTCAGGTTTGACAGTTGAAAGAAATTTTCGAATTTCACCTTTAGGAGAGAAATATGCGGGTTTGATTGCGATAGTTCAAATTTGCTCTGTGAACTAACTATACATAGAAAATAGCATATACTGAAAAATTTGAAGTGAATCCGTGATTAACTTGCGATTAACATAAGCAAGTCGCCACTGTCTAACACTAACCATGGCTAATGAGGGGGAAAAACCTAAAAACATAATTAAATAATTTAAAGTATATTAATTTAAGATTTTTGAGAATGAACAGCTTGAGAAACTAGTACATCAGTGCCTCGTTCGAATGAAGTGAGTAGTTGCAATCCTCGGACAGTTCTCAAGGTTTCCATCCGATATTCTATTTCCAATTCACTCTCGAAAGAGTTGTTCATAAATGTACGCACTGTCAAATAATAATGACATGAATTAGAAATGACTGTGTGAAGCAAGATTACAATTTATAAATGTCCAATAAAAACGTGAAAAAAGTCCAACATAAAAAATTAAAAATCACGATTTGAATAACATTATTCCACTATGGTACCCATATGATTATAATACTGAAACACCAAACTGATTTTTCACCTACATATTTACTTAACCTGTCGTAACTGTACGAAAGATATAACAAAATTGTTGGAAACAATTCGGCGCACAGCTCGAAATAGAATTTTCGAAACACCATACCACTTTAAACGCACCTTGAAGTACTTTCACTTTGCGCCTAAGTCAAAAGAAAATATGGAACGGATACTTCACTCAAAACACATATTAATTCGCTCAAACTCGAAGCATCAAATAACCCGTCCGACAATGTCCATGTTGTATCTTTGGGGAGAAGGGCTTGATATTTCTTTTGCGCTTCAAGATCGATTCTTGCGCAACACTGATACTTGCTTTGGGCCACAGGAATCCTTGGTTTATATGTATGCTAGCTGATACCCGCTCGCTTTGCTGAGCACGCTTGTAGAGACATTAGGCATTTTTGGAAGCAGGAACCATGAAAAATATGCATTGCCTTCGCCGGGGATCGAACCGCGGACCTCTGAAATACCGCTCAGTGTGCTGACCATTACACCACGAAGGCACGCTAAGAATGTGGGAGATATACCTTATACGCTATCTATTTGAATGTGAACCATGACTTCTTATGTGGAAACGTCTAACTTCAAATTCATAATTAATGTAAATTTTTTAAATTTAAAGTCGGGAAATATAGTGCCAGTCAGTGAATCTGTCATACACAGATTTCCACATCACCCATGAGGTACTGTGCATTGGGATGCGTCCCTATTATTTAACGTGGCGGGATCCCCAGTAGACTTACACCACGAAAAATTGCCAACATTAAACTAAGGACATATTTTGATTAGTTCTTAAATAGTTGTTCTTTTTTTAATTTATTAAATCAAATTTTTTAATCGATTATAATTATTTGATTTTTTATGTATGGCAAATTTCATAAATAACAACAACATTTTTATTTTTCATCACAATAATTTATTTCTCTTAATAATAGCATTTATTTTCATGAAACTTATGATAGCAGTTAAATACATCAAACTGCAAAACTGTAAAATAATATACTCAAATTTATAGTCATCGCAAAGCAATCTCTAACCGGAAACTGCGAACGCTTAAAAATTGACGTAAAATCCCACAAATTACGTAATTACGTAAAATTAGGTAAAATACGTAAAAGGATTTACTTAAAATCTGTTCTTAATACGCGTCTACATCGTGGAATAAGTAACTATGCAAAATTTCAATCGGGTGGGTGTATTGTTTCGGAGATCTCGCGATGAGTCAGTGGTATTTCGCTTATATATATATATATACTGCTCAAAACAATTAAAGGATATTGCGGTTTTAGGTGGATTTTGTGGCTGGGAAACTTTTTAGCTGATTGATGCATGGTCGACAGACGTAGTAGGCTATATGAGAATAAATTACACATGTTTGGAAGAAAAAAATGCATTTTATTGCGCATTTGTGTACAAAAGGAAAAAAACACAATTTGTGCATATGAGAAAAAAGAATAAGAAAAGGTGTTTTCTTCAAAGGAAATCATTTTCAGTAGGGGGTATGGTTTCCACGGACGGCCAGCAACGTTGAACACCTTTGAGGCATGGAGTCAATGAGGCTATTAATCACGAGTTGGGGTATTCTGTCCCACTCTTCCAGAAGAGCTCTTTCCAGTTCTTGGAGAGTTTGTGGGGGTGGTTGGCGGCCAGCAACTCGTCTTCCTAGAGCGTCCCAAACGTGCTCTATTGGATTCATGTCTGGAGAACACGCTGGCCATTCCATTCGTACGATTCCTTCCTCGAAAAGGAAATCCTCCACCAGGTTAGCACGATGTGGCCTGCAGTTATCGTCCATTAAAATGAAGTCATCTCCGATTGCTGCAGCGTAAGGGACTACAATAGGTCTGAGGATCTCATCCCTATATCGGCGACCAGTCAGAGGTCCATCTCGAATGATGTAGAGGTCTGTGCGCCCGTCAATGGAGATGCCACCATACACCAACACTCCCCCACCGCCAAATCTGACACTTTCGTGCACGAACGCAGGATTATTCCTACTGCCGCGGTCCCTCCAGACGAAAATACGCCTATTATCAGGATGAACAGAAAAACGGGACTCGTCAGAAAAAAGAACATTGCTCCATTCATTTCTCCTCCAGTTCACATGCTCTGTTGCCCACTCCCTGCGGTCGCGACGATGCCTTGATGTTAGTCTAACACATACCATCGGTCGGCGAGCATACAGACCTACACCATGGAGCCGGTTTCGGACAGTCTGAGTTGAAACCGTCCTACCAGTAGCCGAGCGAAGGTGTTGTTGGAGAAGAGTAGCATTCATATTTCGGTGTCTTCGAGCCGTTAACACTAAATAACGATCTTCATTGGGCGTTGTTGCCCGTCTACGACCTTGCCCTGGTCTTCGGCCTACACTTCCAGTTTCCAAAAAACGGTTCCAGATCCTGGAAATCACACTTTGTGACACTCCAATGGTTTGCGCTACTTCGACTTGAGTTTGGCCCCCTTCTAACCTACCAACAACTCTCCAAGCTTCTGAATCGGTTAAATGACTTCGCTGAGACATCGTACTCATCGAAACAAAGCAGTCACTGAATGCCGATCATCCTTGTCTTCATTGTCTTTCATGCAGTTGAAAGTCAAATTTCATTCGCTGCCACTGAAGCGACGTTTTTGACGTCGAACTCAAAATTAGCATACTCCACAGTTTGAAAATCAGAAAAATTTGCATTTGTGATTCTCTTCTTCCACTTTCGGCAAAAAAAAATTCCCTTATATTTTTATTTATATAAAACTTACAATATCCTTTAATTGTTTTGAGCAGTGTAGATAGATTTCCCTGGCTTAGATACACACTCGTGGTTTAGATGTATATTTTTTACATCAATTTCTTTCCTTTCCTTTACTTTACAATATATTACAGTTTACTTAGAGATTTACATTTATAGTATTATTACTATTCACTTTACATATTAGCTTACAGTACAATAATTTACAATATTTTACAATTTACTTTAAATTGCATATACATTATATGTATTTTCACTTCCTTGTACGAAGTAGAGGAAGTATTTAATCGCGAAAATTTTCGGGTATCATATTTCTAAGAAAATATTCATTTTAACCGCTATCGAATGCAGTCTAACGATGCTTTTGCATGACATCTGTTCATAAAGAAAGAATAAAGGACTTTGTTTCTCCGAACGCATTATAAAACTGATTTAAAATTGATTCAGAAGAGATTTTTTGTGACGTCTGTAGGTACGTATGTATGTATCTCGCATAACTCAAAAACGAGTAACCTCAGAACTTTGAAGTTTTTTATATACTTCCCTTCTTCGTCGCAACAAAAGTATAAAACATTTTGATCTTAAGATTATTTGCTTTTAAAGAGAATTCTTTTGACTTAGTGACTAATATCTTTATTTTGATTGAGTATCAATCAGTGATTTGAATCTAGCAAATAATTTGACGCTTACTTGGAAGTAAGATGAAACACTCTCTCTTATTTTAGTTACTCTTAATTGATGGTAGATTGGTTTATCCCCTTGATAAGTCGATTAATCTGCTATCAAGAACAATAACTGGTTTTTCAATACTTAAAAAGTTTACTTTTAATTTTGGCATTTTTGCGATTTAGGTTTTCTTTGACTGTGTTTAAAGCAAGGAGGACTGAAAATTCTATGAATTTTTTTAAATTCTGAAAAATGCCTTTTCAATAATGTTTTTAAATTGAATTTCCGTTGCTTGGAGGTGTAATATGGAGAGTTTTCTTTTTATAATTTATAGTAAATATATATAAATATATATATACCCACTTTGTTACTCTCCTCCGTGAGCTCAGACTTTTTATTCTTATATGTTGATAAATTGTTCATTTTTTGTTTAAAATGATTGAACTATGTTGGTCTTGTCTTCCGATTAAGGTTTTTATGCCTTCAGTTAATCTGCTTGCAATAGTTGTAGAATTATCAACAATTTAAAGTTATTTTGCATCTTCAATATCATTTTGCCGAATGGGACCAAAAGTAAACTTTCAGTTTTGTGCACCGAAAAATCTGTCTTCTTTCCCGTAGAAACTCTAATTTTAATTGTAAAAAATGTTTTTTTTAATTGTTTTAACTGTATTTGGAGTTTCATTC
>KK119202.1:702597-745549 GCA_000611955.2 Stegodyphus mimosarum | reverse complement strand
TTTTGACGTAGCTTTCTCTTCAAAAATCGTCTGCGTGCGTTGCACGGGAAAATAAAAAGGAATTTTAATTACAGTTCTAAATAAATAGCCAAATAAATGTGAAATTCGTAACAATATTCTCTAAAACTTTAACGAATTTTTCATTAACAAACTCAAAGATTTCAAAGCCAGCAATACCAACGTTGTACAGAAAAACATTTTTATCTCCAGCGCGTGAGAGCGTGTACCGAAATTTCTGAAGATATGCTCAATTTAAAATTATTTTGCGATATTGCTGTTGAACTGAATTTTATGGTTTAAGTGCGAAGAACATGGTATTTAACAAATAAAGGTAACACACAGAATGTTAAATAAACGTCCCTTTGGACGTAATTTAAAATCTGAAATATTTCAGATTTTTATTTTTTATTTTTTATTTTTTTTTAAATAAATTTCATCAAGCTACCATCTGTTCTGTGTACAGTTAATCCATTAAGCTGCGTTCACACTGGGACATATCGGGGCTAGGGAACACAATGGACACAACAAACACAGCGGATCAGCTAGAAAAAACCAGTTTTTTGTCACTATTGACCCAGTTGAAAAATCTTAACTTCGCGCAAAACGGAGCTAGCCGACACATGGAACCGACCAATCAGGAGAGTATTTCAAATCATCATCATCAACAGAAGCGCGCAAACAACATGGCTGACGATATGAGCGATTGATTGATTGATTTGATTTAAAGTGAGGACGAGTAAACGGCCTTTACTCCACAGTTATTATTCCTATACAGAAATTCATTTTAAAAATCTTAAAATCCAATCCATATCTTACGAAGCAACCAGATACAAAAAATAAAGATGTGTGTTATCCACTATACAGCGATAAATTAAAATTTAAAGAATCCTCCTCAGAAGATTTTGCTGATATTTTCCTGATATTCAAAGATCCTAAAACTTCTAATTTACTTCAAAATATATCTACATTAGCACAGGAAATTAAAGAAACTCAGAATACCCATCAAAAATTAATTCTTGCATTCAGAGGACCATAACTTATAGTACAGAAGCGTCAGCTGAGAGGGTAAAGCGGTCAAGTTGTAGATATGCTGATCGGAAGCTCGATCCTCGCTGGTGCTTTTTTCTCACTAAGCGCAATTTTTGGCCAGGCCATTATGGGTATTCTGCGTTACTTTAATTTCCTGTGCTAATGTAGATATATTTTGAAGTAAATTAAAAATTTTAGGATCTTTGAATATCGGCAAAAATCTTCTGAGGAGGGTACTTTTAATTTTAATTTATCGCTGTATAACGGATAAGGTGCTTCTTTATTTTTTCTATTTTGTTGCTTCGTAAGATATGAGCGAAAATTATAGTCTAATTGCCTAAATCCAGCGACATCCCGTTATATGGGATAGTCGATTTAAGGACTACAAAAATACACGTAGAATACTCTTGGATGATGATTTCAGATCGTCTTCATCGAAATAGTAAGTAATTTTCTTTTCCATTTAATACTGTTTTTGTGTTTAAATTTTGAATCCGGAGAATTAAATTACTGATATCAATGATCTCATATAAATATCTAATTGTATTATAAAATTAGCAATGGAATTAAAAGTAGCGAAAGCAAAGCATACACAAAAGCGTTAATCTAATATTTTTCTTTCTTCTAAATTAGTTTCATCATAAAAAAAAGGTACTGTTTATTACCTCAAATAATAAAATGAATCGCATCAACTTTATAAACTCTCTTATCATTTGGAATGAAAATACTGATAATAATTAAATGACAACAATAAAACATTATAATGAAACATGTTTCTATTTTTCTAACTAATTTTTGATGATTTGAAACTTGTGTACTAAATGACCAAGAAGAAAACTCAGCAACAAAATACATTTTCGTTGTTTTCTGCTCAGCGTACGTTTCGGTCGAACCATTTAAAAAAAATCGCTTAGTTTTTGGTGTATCGATCAAAGATTCACGGCGGAAGACTGTCTCCTACGAATGAAAGCTCGCGCGATCTTCTACTTTCCTATTGGCTATCGCTAGTAAACGTTCCCAGTAAGTGTGAACGAGCTAGGTTAGTTAGAGCAGCGTTCTATGCGTCGCTTAGCTCCGATAGCGTCGTTGTGTATCAAGTGTGAACGGCCCTTTACGAACCCCTACACAAGTAATTTTTTATGTCTGAAGTGTGACTGAATGCAGGTGATAAGAACGATAGAGGAGCAACAAAGGCAGCTGGTGAGAGGATTTACTACCTTCCAGAATAAGATGGATGATGTCTGGCATAATCAGCCCAGCGATTACCACGAGGAAGCCTTTATCGGACAGGGAGAGGCGAGGCTATGTTGTGCGCGTCACTGTCCCGGCAACTGCACCCATTCTCAGAAGGCCCAGCTGTAATGTTACAGTGCAGGAGCTTCTTTTTGACGCATCGCCTTTGGCATTATGGGACCTCTTCCACGATCTGCTAATAGCATCAAATACATTCTTGTTATCATTAATTACTTTACAAAGTGGCCTAAAGCGTATTTTATCTCTGATCAAGAGACAATTGCGGTGGCAGATGTAATGAGACAGCATACGATTTCCAGATTTGAAATGTCTCTTTATTTACGTGAAAGAAAGACCAAAGAAGGTATTTTATCTTGGCTATAATTAAAGAACTATGTAAACTTCTAGATATAGAAAAAAGCCTAGACAAAACCTTAACATCCACAGTCAAACGCAATGCTACAGACGCTTAACCGAACCGTCCTTGAAAAATTTCTCGCTGATAGTTTCCAGAACAAACAGGAGTAGGACTAGAAGTTACTTTTGTTCTGATTCGCCTATCGCAGTACTGCCCACAAGACTACTCGGTATTTCCTATCCAAGATACTCTCAGTAGTAACCTTCGCTTTCCTCGTAATTTGTTTTATCTCCCGCCCTCTGGATGCACCTTAATCACCTGAAGAGTATATTCAGGATCTTGAGATACGGTTTGAGTCATGCACAGTTTTGCAAGAGAGAGAATCAACTTGATGACGAAGAAAATTAAGATCCGATGCGATACGAGAGCTACAGGACATCGATTCAACGAAGGTGACAAGATGTGGTTATGGAATTCGATTCGAGGGAAAGGATTTTCTCCTTTCTTTCTGTCCAGGGTTTGTACTGTCCAGGATGTGCAGTCCTTGGGAAGGGGGAATATTACAAATTTCTTATATATGTAAATAATTTTAGCGAAATTATATGTTAGATGTAGTATCACTTGTGCAATATAGCATGAAAGGCATCAGAATGCAGGCATCGCTGGAGAAATAGTGTCACACGGGCAAGACCATTTAACATTGGCTATCGCACCTAATTGCCGAAATAGTGACCAACTGACAATGGTTTGGGGGACTAATTTTCTTCGCCAAATTTGGCAAGACGTAGCCAAAAGGATCTAAGCTATGCGACTATTTGGCAAATGTACCTGGTCCGATCCTTCTGTAATTGCATCTGTATCTAGCCTTATGTAACTGCAACTGTGTAGGCCATTCAGCAACACCGAGAAGTTCAAAATACTGGAAATTGGAAATTCCTCGGTGGATGTGAGAAAACTGTATAAGACCGGAGAGAGCATAAGTTTTCAGTTGAGTTAAGAGTACTGACAGATCACAGTGCGTGTTTCGCTTTTAGATGTTCTTTGCATTGCCTTATGTTCAACAATATTAGTAGTTTGAAGTGGTAACTACTAGTTGCGCTCTGTCATACTGAGAAGAGTTGCGCGAATACTTTTGTGTAAAAATATCCAGAACTGTAAAGTGTTTTTTTAAACTAATTTTTATCAAGCTATCATCAGTTCTATGTGCATTCAAACCACTACGAACCCATACTCAAGTAGCAATATTTTTAATTATTTCATTACATTTTACAGCATTCGAAAATTTGTTTCCATTATTTGGTAACTAATTTATTTTGTTTTGCTAAGAAAAGTGTTCTACTTGATCACAGAAATTCAGGAAAGTCGAATTTCAGTTTTAGAGTTTCACCCGAAGTTTACTAAAAGTATATTTATCATTTTGTTTGATATCCTATTCACACTGCCTTTTACTGCAAATGTATAAGCCTCATTAAATGATGAAAATGGTAGTTCCATTATATTGCGTAATTCTACCTTAAAAGTTCTTCAGACTATACTAGATTACCAAGCGAACTGTCACTGCTTTCAACCAAACTTTGCCACTTTCAATTATTAAATGACAAATCTAAACAGGATTCTTAACATGAGACTACAGACATTGGCCTAACTAACCTTCTCTCAAAACTTTTGGTGGCGCGATTCACTTTGGGCTAGCAAAATAGATGCCGGAATATTAATTGGCAGAGCTCACCGAAAGAACGTATAATCAAGCATAATTGCGAGCGTCGTTGCCAAAAGCTGTCTTCCTAAAATTATCCATCTTTCTATTTAGATATTACCCGAATATCGCGCATAGGGCGACAGGTTCAGCTCATTTATGTAATGCCACAGGAGCGCATCATGTAAATGGATCTGCATATAAGTTTCCAATGGGAAATCTGAGTTGAGAACAAAAAATGAGGGGTCGTAAACATACCTAGCCTTGAAAATTCTCACGCAAGTCAGAAAACGAAATTAATCTCTCTAAAACTTATAAGATGTTTCTCTCGCCTTTTTAGCATGCCTTCGTGGTGTAATGGTCAGCGCACTCGGTGCGTAGAGAGGTCCCAGTTTCGAGTCCTGACGAGGGCATTGCTATTTTTCATGACTGCTGCTTCCAAATAACCTAATGACTCTACAGTGGCACCGAACTGGTGGTTGATGATGATTCTCCAGGTGGTTGATGATGATTCTCCACCACAGGATTTGACGATCGGGCCCTATAATCCCCAGTCGCCCTTTACAAGGGTACTATATAAGGCATTTATCCCGTCTTCTTACCATGTCTTCATGGTGTAATGGTCAGCATACTCGGCACGTATTGGAGAGTTCCGAGTTTCGAGTCCCGGCAAGGGCATTTATTTTTATTTTTCATGCAGCATTTATTATTATTTTTCATGACTCCTGCTTCCAAATAACCTAATGACTCTACAGACTTTCAAAATTCTTGCATTAAGCAGTTGTAATTCATTTGTATCTTGGTGATTGTTAAAGGTAAAGAGTAGTTATGCTACAGTTTCTATTCATAAAAATGGGTTAATTAGCATAAAATTTAGCAACACATCTGCACTTGAAAACTTTCGGATTTGTTGCAAATTTCATAGAATACGATTAGTTTCGAGCTTTGTTAGAAAATTTAAAATATTTTCAAATTTCTCTTTTTTTTCACAGATTTCCAGATCACATGAGCGCCTGAAATTTCGAATTGTTCAAATGGCCCAAAACCAGAATGAAGATCTTGTTGTAGCAAGTACTGATGTTGGGCAGATTCTTACACATTCCTTTGTCATATCTGATCTACTAGCGGTAACTTGATATAACATTTGTTATAAATCGAACCTGAGCTTATTTTAGAATTTTTTAACAAAGTATACTTCATTCACAAAGAAAAAACATTTTTATTTACGGCGTGCACTGTTGAATGTAAAATATCAAACAAAATTTTCTTTTGCAAATTTTTTCATCAAAATGTGTTTAAAAATATATATTAGTTCACGACATTATTTAGATTAAAAGCAGCTTCTGAGTTGCTTTTAATTTTGCATTATGTCAACACATATATCATTTAGCCAAATTTACACATTTCTAATTAATTAAATTTCAAAAATCAGCTGTTTAAAATATAATTAACACTCAAATTATTTCCTTCCTTGGATACCAGAAAAAAAACATATTTCATTTCTGTTAACTATTCTAACATAGATTCCAGATACAATTTCATAAAAATTGCATATTTTTGTTAATTCAGAAATTAGTATGATGGTTTGGTTAACTCATCGAAAATAGTCCTGTGAAAATTTATAGAAAAGTCCTTATTATAAAAGCAGAACTTTGTAAAATAATTAGATTTTGATTAGTGAACTGATTCTTTCCATAAATACATACATAAACACATTGTAGAATAAATATAATCACTATTCATTACCTTTTTTACTTCATGTTTAGTTTCCCTATAGCGATACTCAGTCGCTATTCTCAAAGCATGTTCAACTTCTCAGTTACGTACAGAATAGAATGCACAAGAAAATATATCACGTGATGAATTATAAAATCCTTACCCCATATGCTCGATGCAAATGTTATACTAAAACTCAAACGATATATAACAGAAATTAAACAAATAAAAAGAACAGTTCTCACAGAGAGTTCGTTAAGGCTGACAATGCCATATTTTGTAATAAATGGTATTTGAGAATTTTTTCACTGGAAACTTCTTTTCATTGAAGCGCATTCTACAACTGATTCGTCCATGCCAGTAAACAACTTCTATCAACTGTTGCTGTTATTGTGACTAATCTCGCTTGTCTGATACCAGACCAAACCCACGAAATTCATTGTGACAAGGAGGCCATATTGTGCCTGTCGTTGGCAAGAGCCTTGGCACTTTGCTCAGTTCCATCCCCAGTTTGAAGAAGAGCCCACCGGGCGTGGTGACCACTGGGTCCGACGGACTATCACCCCTCCTCCCCTACCATCAACCTCTCGAGAGGACTTTCTGCTTGCAGCATATTTTGAGTGCCCCCATGCCGCCCAGATACTATACATCAAGGATCTATGCCTTCTCCAGGATTCGAACACGGGCTCTTCGGTATGGCAGTTAAAGTCACTAACCGCCATCCCGGAAAGGGTGGCGCTTCTAACATCTTCTGCTTAGATATTCACGATTTTTTTTATATATAAAATTCACAGTGAAGTGACCAAGTGTGCAGGTCACTGATCTTTAAAAAATATTGAGTATTCTTTTGAAAGCATTATTTTAGCATCGTAAACCGTTATCAGACATAGTTTCTGCTTCAGATCCGAGTGAATGGGAAGAAAGAACGCTAAATGATTGATTTGTGGAGGAATGAAGTTAAATCCTTTTGTGTACGTCCATTTATTCCATCTATTCCTAGATAACACAGAGATAGTCTCATTCTGAAATGTAACAGTGAATGCCATTATTTAGTAATCATCTAGATAACTGCACGCTTTTAAAAAATGGGTGATAGAAATGATAGAAACAGTAAACCGAGTGCAGAAATACATGGATCAGAAGCCTGTGAGTGAAATCTCAAGAAATACATTATTAAACTATATAAGAAAATGATATCCAAAAAACATGTAAACGGCAGAATAAAGAAATTTTTCTGAACAACTGCTTTGCTTTGGAGAAATGGAAAGTAATTCTTGATAGGTATTAAAATTTGCATAATGGACTCATCTATTTAGTCAAATCTTCACACTAATGATAAATACTTGCACATTTTAATAATAATGAAAGCTATTAAAACTTCAGAAAGTAACAATCGATATGTTTGTCCGTAATCTAGCTTGCATGGAAGATGGCAAATCTAGGTTCATCTAATGGTGGTAAATTTGAGGGGGTAAATGATTATAAGCGCACGAGTAAGTGTTATGTTTTCTTAGTTATACGTAACTTTAATTACAATGGCGCTGGAAAGATTATAATCTACCATTGTAGAGCCATTAGGTTTTTTTTTTTTAAAACAGAAGATGTGATAAATGAGCAGTGCTCTCGCCGAGGCTCGAACCACAGACCTCTCGAATACTCGTCGAGCGTGCTGACCACGAAGGCATGCGAAGAAAGCGGGAGAAATCCTTATATACTCTCCCTTTTAAAGGGCGAGGGGGATTAGTGGCCCCAATTGCCGAATACTGGTGGTGGAGAATCATCATCCACCACCTTTTAGTTCGGGCGCCACTTTAGAGACATTATTATTTTTTTTTAAAGCAGGGGATGTGATAAAAGAGCAATGCCCTCGCTGGGACTCGAACCACGGACCTCTAGAATACGCGTCGAGCGTGCTGACCACTACACCACGAAGGCATGCGAAGAAGGCGGCAGAAATATATTGTACAATTTTACCAGAGTTTAAGAAAAGCGCATATATTCCCGCACGTCAGTCTAGGCCGAAACCGAGCCGGTATCTCGGACGATCTGCGGCTGAGCGGGTGGTGAAAGGGTATAGTACATAGGTGGGGAACCTGCAGTCTCGAGGCCGCATGCGGCCTCCGCGAGGTTCTTGTGCGGCCCTTTGCCACCTAGTACAAAATGGTAGAGTTCATTTCAAACAACTATTGTACATCAACGCCATGACAGTTGCGCGAAAAATCCCGCCAAAGGCAGTCATATTGTAACATGACGTCAGAATACTAGTCTGAAACGGACTCTAACATGCATGAGCGAGGCTCTGGCCCACAGCTAACAGCGCCAACTACCTTGTCTAAGAAGTAAACAAAACTCGGTTTCAGATCTCCCATTTGAGTGTCACACCTTGCTTTGGCTTCTCTGACTCGCATCTCTCAACGCTTCCCTGTTGCGATCTTCAGCAAATTGTAGTTAACAGTGCGTGCTTATAACAGGTACAAGGTTTTATTGTATTTCTAGAAAGTACACACTTTGTTAAAGATATTATTTGATATTCTTTTTTTTATCCATCATGTCAAATAGTAAGAGAAGAAAATTAGGTGATGAAAACAGAACATTTAATGTAGAATGGGAGTTAGATTTTTTCTTTACTGCTGAGAAAGATAAAATGATGTGTTTGTTGTGCAATACAGTTTTAAATACTTTAAAAAAGCGAATGTAAATAAACACTATTTGACTCATAAGGAACATAAATATTTCGCTTTAGAAGGTGAATGACGAAAAGCTGCACTTCAAAAGTTGAAAAATGAGAAGCATCATCAGCAGGCATCTTTTAGTACCTTTGTAAATCAAAATTCCGCTGCAGTTGCTGTTACGTATAAAATAACACATATACTTGGAAAAAGGGGCAAACCATTTAGTGACATTGAAATAATTAAAGAATGTATTGTTGAAGTAGTAAGTATGTTAGATCCAAGAAATGTCGACAAATACAAACAATTACTTCTTTCAAGAAGAACTGTAACAGATCGACAGCACGAATTAGCGCAAAATGTAACAGAGCAACTTCATACAATTATACAAAATGAAAATGTTTATTTTTCACTTGCTTTAGATGAAAGCACTGATAAAACAGATTCGGCATAAGTTTTATATTTTATTCGTGCTATAACTAAAGATTTTCAATGTTATGAAGAACTACTTGCGTTGGGTACACTAACTGGAAGAACTCGCGGAGCCGATATTTTCGAAAACTTCAAAGAAGTTGTAGAGACATTAGGCTATTTAGTAGCAGGAGACATGAAAAATATGCAACGCCTTCGCCGGGAATCGAACCACGGACCTCTGAAATACCGGCTCAGTGTGCTGACCACTACACCACGAAGGCACGCTAAGAATGTGGGAGATATACCTTATATACTCCCCTTTTTAAAGGGCGACTAGGGTTTTAGGGGACTTAGTCGCCAAATCCTGGGTGTGGAGAGTCATCATCCACAACCCTTTTAGTTCGGGCGCCAGTGTAGAGACATTAGGCTATTTAGTAGCAGGAGACATGAAAAATATGCAACGCCTTTGCCGGGAATCGAACCACGGACCTCTGAAATACCGGCTCAGTGTGCTGACCACTACACCACGAAGGCACGCTAAGAATGTGGGAGATATACCTTATAAAGTATGTAATAAATTACAATTGAATGTCAGTAATTTAGTCAGTGTCTGCACCGATGGCGCACCTTCCATGAAAGGCAAAAAAGAAGGATTCGTTGCTTTGTTAAAAAAGGAAAACTTAAACTTGAAAAAATTGATATCATTTCACTGCATTTTGCATCAGCAAAATCTTTGCGCAAAATCTACCATTTTGCAAGACACTCTGGATAGAACCATTGCCATTGTCAACTATATTCGCGTAAATAGAATGCGTCATCGTGAATTTCGGCAGATGCTCTCTTTAGATGAGGAAACGTATAGTGTTGACCTACCATACTACTGCAAGGTTCGCTGGCTATCAACAGGTCAGGTTTTGATAAAAGTTTTGTCTTTACGACGATAAAACTTTTATAAAGAACAAGGGAAAAAAATGTGATCTATCAGATGAAGTATTTCTCAGAAACCTTGCATTTTTGTCTGATATGATGACAAAACAAAACAATTTAAATATTTGCCTGCAAGGTGAAACGAGGTATATTTATGAAATGTGGCAAAAGATCCAAGCGTTTAGGAAAAAAATTATCATTTTTCAAAACATTGCTTTGTCGATCGGAAATATCTGCACAACACTTCCCGGAGCTAGCTAAAATGTTAAATGAGCAGAACTGTGAAAATAAAATATTCGATGAATATGTAGGTGTCTTGGATTGTTTAATAGAAGAGTATACTAATAGATTTTCTGATTTTGACGAGCACACTCCTGCTATGAAACTGGCATTTGAACCACATTTAATAGATATATCCGAGGCTCCTGCAGAACTACAAATGGAGTTAATTGATTTAGGGGAAGATAGTATCATCAAATCCCTTTTTAACGCTAAAAAGGATCCCATAGAAATCTGGAAAAATGCTGTTGAATATCCATGCCTTCGAGAACATGCTCGCCGTTTACTTTCCTGCTTCGGAAGTACCTACTGTTGCGAGACAACATTTTCTCTCATGTCAAAAATAAAAACAAATTTAAGAACGCAAATTACAGATGCACATTTAGAGGATCAATTAAAGCTGTGTGTTACGAAGCTTGATCCAAATATACAATTACTGTCAAACCAAAAACAAAGCCAAATAAGTCACTAACTTAGTGAATAAAAAAATATTTTTTATTGTATTTTTTTATAATATTTTTATATTATTTTATATGTATATTATATTTAAAATTTTGTAGTATTATATTTTATTTTTTCTATATAATGCAATAAATTGTTAAATATATAGAAAAACTATAATAATTTCACAAAAGTCACTTTCTTCGGTCAATCAGCTTATGCGGCCTCTCTTATTGCTGCCTGGCTCACCAGCGGCCGAGCGGTAAAGACGCTGCACACTGGTAGTTCGGTCCGAGGTTCGAATCCCGCGAACGGGCTGGCTGCATGGGCGTTTTCGTGGTTTTCCCCATGTGTAACGTGTATACGAGCCAGTTTCCCTTAGAAAGTCCTCCACGAAGGCATCCCTCCCTTTAGGCAGATAGCCCTCGTGTGCTTTGCCATAATTGAATAACCTAACCTAACCTTATTGCTGCCTAATTTAAATGTGGCCTCTAATGGTAAAAAGGTTCCCCACCTCTGCCTTATACCGTTACTAAATGTTTTCTGTGCTGAAACTTTTAAGTCAAAAGTCTAAATCTCAGCAAAGTCAAAAGCAAATCCTATAAAGTGTCAGAGTTATTCAATAATTTCCGTACGATCAATCCAATTTATCTTCCAGTCACTTAAGAATATGTAAAGATAATTTGAAACAAATATGCGTTTCAGTTGCACTGAATTGGATTCCGAGTAAAACTTAATCAGCTATTACTTATTTCTCATTCAAGAATTTGTGAAATTAATTCTCTGCTTAAAAAAATGATATGCCTACAATTAAAAAAAAGGGATATGTACTTTAAAATTTCACCTAAACTTGATCATAAGCACATTCATTCACAGGATTTAGGTTATGAAGCTTATTTTCAAGTTATTCTGGGGCGGCAGCACAAAAGTATCGTGAAATGCACGGATTCGGCGATCTGCAGACCCATCCAAGCAACATGCTCATCCGAAGTTGTTATTCTCAGAGATTTTCTCAAGCAGTACGTATATAAAAAAATTATAACACCTATCATTATATTAAATCTCACAAATGATGCAAAATTATCCATAAATACAGACAATGAGAAGCACAGACTTATAAATTTTAAGAAACCTACTCACTTTGCTAAAATTTGTGTTTACGAATAATTTTATTACGAATAAATAATGCTTTGAAGCGATCTAAAAAATAAACTTTATTTTTGTTTTAAATAAAGTATTATGTATTCTATAATAAACAAATAAATAACAAATTATTACTAATACTGACTGTCATTTTTATAATAATTTTATAAAATAGATTTTCATTATTCTTCATGTATTTCTGTTAAAGTATTTACACCCAAAATCCATCTAAATTCTCTCACACTAAAATTGCATTAAAATGCAAAGAAAATATTAAACTTTTAAATAGTTCATTATCGCTTTTATTTTTCGCAATTTATATTTGTTATCTTCGTTATTATATTTAAGGACTGAATGGGACTTTATTTATTTAATACTAACAAAGTACATGAGAGCTATCTGCTTAAGTTACGTTCCAGTTTTGACTGACAGCTTATCGGAGGATACAGGTTAAGATTCTTGTACTCCCTTTTACTCTACCACCCTAGCTCTTTAGCAGATTTTTTGGTCATCTGGATCAACATATTTAAGTGCATTCAGTAAAAGTACTTATTCTTTACAGACGTCCAAGATTTCTGGTGGTTGAAGCCTGCTGGCAATGAAGTTAATTTTCTCTAACCACTTGTACAGCAGAAAGTTTTATATTAATTAGCTCAGTTATCTTATTAATTTACTTTCGTACTTCTGCCTTTATTTTTATCAAACTATTTTTATTTATTGAGTTGTGATTAATTTAGTTAGAAGATAGACGGGGCAATGTACAAGCTGTCTTTACAATTCTAGTAAATCTAACATTTTCAATCCAATAAGAAGTTATCTATTTTAAGTTCTAAAAATTAGTTTGTTGTTTAAAAATTTTTTTTGTTACAAAATCCTAAAACTTAAATATTTTTTTATTTTTATATATTGAAAATCTAATGTCTGGGCAATTATGCATGACCATGAAAATTTGCTTCTGTTGCTTCTACGAGGGCTGTTCAATAAGACTAAAATTATAAAAAATACAGAATACCTTTAATCTTCATCATTTACATGGTCTCGTCAAAATAACTACCGCGGCAGGCAATACATTTATCCCAACGTGCTGTCCACGTCTGAAAAACATGTAAAAGTCCGTTTTTTTGAGAGCTTTTTCAAACCTGCCTCCGCAGCCTTTACACATTCTTTGTTGCTTGCAAAATGTTTGCCTCGTAATGGTTCCTTAAGTTCAGGAAACAGCCAGAAATCGCATGGAGCGAGATCAGGACTGTATGGAGGGTTCGGTAAAATCTCTACTTTGTTCTGCTGCAAAACATCCTGTACTCAACGAGGAATATGTGGTCGGGCATTGTCATGATGCAATAAGGAGCCATTTCGGAACAATGGACCTTTCCTTTGAACGTGCTCTACCATTGTTCGTAGGACATTCGCATAGTACCAGCTGTTTACGGTATTACCGGGTTCGACAGCGTGTTGATGCACAATCAAAAAATAAAAACTATGGTCATAACTTTACCAGCCGATTTTACATTTTTGCTTTCTTGGGAGTAGGCGAAGACGGATGCTTCCATTCACTACTTTGGTGTTTTATGGTTGGGTCATAGTTATACAACCAAGTTTCGTCTGCTGTGATGGTGCATTTTAAGAAATTGTCGTCTTCTTGTTCCAGTCTTTCTTTCCATTCTGTGCACACATCCACTCTATGCTGTATTTGCTCAGGTGTCAAGAGTTTCGGAATCCATCGCGCACAAACACGTTTTAGCTGCAAATGTTCTGCCGTGATTAAACAAACACTTCCTACAGAACTATTCAAGAGAGCATGCAGCTGACGTACTGTAATTCTGCGGTTCGCCTTGATAATAACCACAGCTGTGTTAATCATTGTCTCTGTGACGGACATTGAAGGTCGTCCCTCACGTTCAATATCTTCCACATTTTACCTGTCTTTCTTAAGAGTTTCATGGCAGCAAAAAACACTTGCCTTCGCTAATGCTTTATCGTTGAAAGCTTCACGTATCATGTCAAAGGTCTCCGATGCTGATTTTTGCAGACGAACACAAAATGTAATCGCTTAACGTTGTTCCGTCGAAGCTTCCATTTCGACAACTGGCCGCGTCTCGCAAGCGCCCGCAAACATGCCTCAGTGTAATCACGTGATACTCAGGAACATGAGCTTGTGCACCACATCTATCGGTTAATACAAACAACAAACTTTTGTTATGCCACAGAAATTAACATCCCGATGAGTTATTTCGCGGCAGTAAAATTAGTCTTATTGTCTTATTACCTACGTAATTTATTAAATTACACATGTTCGCAAAGAAGATTAATTTATTAAATTACACATGTTCGCAAAGAAGATTCCTCTATCTCCGATTTATTTCACAAGTTACATTCGAATCAGTGTGTTTTCGAATGTCCACCATGAAAACATATTAATTAAACATTTTCCGAAGACATATTATTCTCCTATTACATTACCCATAGCAATTCTGGAAAAGGATAATTAAATTCCTTTAATTTAAATGCTATGCATCTATTAATACATGTAAACAGACTATAAATCCGTTTAAAATTAACTCTTTCGCACTTTGCTGAATTTAATTTATTTCAAATGTAAGCATTTAGTAACTAAAGTTTAAAATGAATGCATCAGCTTTTCATTTGAATTTGACACTAAATAAAAAGGCATATTGTTTTAATTATTATTATTTTGTGTTAATATTACTTTTTTATACTTATATTTCTTATTTTCATATCACTCTCATGTGCTAAATTAAGAGAATTTGCAAATTATGTCTATTTTTACCAAAAGTATTGAATTAACGGTACTAATTGTTCCAAAAAATTATGCAAATATTCAGAATCGAATACCTAAGCATACAAGTGCGTCTCTCAGGAGCTGTGATTGTAGAGGAAACATAAGAGCTAGAGAAGATTTCGGCAATTTATGTGTTCGTACTCCTTAGCGACATTCGCCGCTTTCTCCCAAGAGTTGGGTAAATTTTGTAAAGTATCAGGTAAAATAAGTAGCCACGAATACACGGATGACAGAATGATATGGAAAATTGCTGGTACACTGGAGGCAGGCCAATAACAAGCGCAGGTGTCAAAAGAGCTCAATGTAACGTTCATTGTCGTCTGTAATTCGTGGAGACAGTTTCAGGACACTGTATCCATATCAAGAAGACCTGGATTAGGTCGAGCAAGATCCACAAGATGAATGAGGATCGTTATTAGGCACATTCAGTTCGGCGACACAGGACTGCTACAGCTTCACAACTCTCACATGAGCCGTATGCTGCCATTGGAACCGAGTTTCGTAGTCTACATTTTCCCGAAGACTTTATGAGATACGGCTGTATGCCATAGGAACGGCTGTTTGCGTTCCGTTTACTGCAGCACTCAAGAAAGCGTGTTTAGCATGGTGCAAACAGGATGCGCGTTGGTCTAGATTGCAATGGAGCACCCTGCTTTTTACAGATCAGTCGAGTTTCAGCCTAGATACTGATTCTCGGCGTATCTATATCTGGAGCGAGCCGAGAACTCAATACCATCCGTCTTTCGTCAGGGAAAAGTATCATTACGGTGGTGGTAACGGTGAGGGCAGGCGTTATGCTGGACGGCTGTACACTCCTGCATGTGTTTGACGAAGCTTCCCTGACTACTATAAAATACAGACAGGAGACCTTAGAGTCTTGACTTTTTAGGACCGCAGTTGGTCCTGGGTTCCTGTTAATGAACGACAATGCTCGTCCACATAGGGCTCAACTGGTCCACATTTGCCTGGAAAGTGAGTTTATTCACTGCAGGAATTGGCTAGCTAAATCTTCTAACCTTAACACTATACAGCACGCCTTGGACGCTTTTGAGAGGACACAGTCATCTCGCTAGCTCCTTCCGAGAACCATCCCGGAGATGGAAACTCTCTTGCAGGAGGAGTTGGATTAGCTGCCACAGGGACTCCTCAGCTGTGTCCTCTCCAATACGCCGTCACCTGGCTGTGAGAAGGAACCATATCCCAAATTAGACCTATTTCCAGTATAAAGACCAACCCACTCTGTGATATTGGTGCCGCCAATATCACAGAGTGGGTTTTGGGCATCCCTGCATTATGAGCTTTACTGATAATCATGCGCACATAAAATGACTTTTGAATGGTATATCTCTTTCTCAGTTGTAAATGTATATTCATACTTAATTTCATCAAAATTTGTCCATTAGGATTTCAGAAAGTTTACATAATGTGCAAATTCTCTTAATTTTGCCCATAAGGTTATTTAATGTAAGGGTTGTACTTTTGTTCTGTGAGGAACTGAAGATCTGTGATTTAGATGTTTTGTCTTTCATTTGGACAATCTTATTTAAATGCTTGTCTCAAATAATATTTTAAATATTTAAGATCTGTGCTGTTCTGGGAGAAAATGGAAAATAAAATCTGCAGTGTAGCCATTCATCCGTTAGGACTTAACCTTTTGATTGGATTTGACAAGGGTGTGAAGTTTTATAATATACTGCTCAACAAATTAGTTGAAGTGAAGCATTTTGACCAATATTCGTATTCACAGGTATGTTATTTTCCTATTACTTTACACATAGCAGTTCCAAATGAGATAACTTAATCCTTGTAATTTATGTAATATGCACCCATGAATATAAGTAAAACAAAATCTTTTCTAAAATTTTATAAACTGCAGGTTAGCTTATCTAAAGCAGGCCACATGATGGTCCTTACCAGCAATTCTGAAATTCATGTTTACGATCTAAATTTCGAAAGATATGCTGAGCTCAAAGGACATAAAAGTGTGGTAAGTTATCTTCATACCTGAAATAATTATTGTTTTTGTAATGTAAACTGAAGTTGTTTAAAATATTTTTCACGAAGGCATTCTAGAACAGGTGAAAAGTTTTTTTGTCAGTAGTTTTAATAAATTATTTAAAACATATTTCAGTTTTTAATAAACTTTTCCAAACTATTCAAACCCTAAATATACATATAGTGGTATGATTTCACTCTCCTTTCGCGTGCATTTGGCTATCTATATTCATAACTTATGAAGCAACTGCGTTCTCTGATGGCTTTATTATGGCAATATTATTTCGTTTCTATATGCTGTTATTATATTGTGAGTTAAGATTTAAAAATCTTGGAATAAAAGATTGACAGAAAATACGGAATTAAGAAATTACTACCAATTAAAAATATAAATATGTTTATGCTCAATTACTTTTTCGTCGTTAATTCTTAAAAGTTTTCTTAGAAAAGTCAAAATATTGTTGCATGCATAAGGTTTCGTAACAGATTGAATAAATACGTAATCGATAATAGCTTAATAACTTTATTTTATCAAAAGAATCTCTATACTGTTCTGTAACTTTCTATAAAAATAGTCTCTTCACAGAATGGAAGGCACGTGAAAGCTGGATACGGTTACAGCTGCATAGGTAATCAATTACAGTTATTCAACTGCAATACCCATTACGGTGATGCAGGGACCGGACCAAAATGTCGCTAAACGGTCGCAAAGTTTGGCAACTTTTAGCGATTTCTTGCGAAATTTGGTGGCAAACATAAGTCGCCAAAACCGTTGACAGTTTGGCGATATCTCGTCAAATTACCTAGATAGCCATTTACTCAATGCTAAATAAATTTGCGCTGTATTCTTACTTTTCCGGATAAGCATCGTCTCTAGATTTTCATGTTACATTATATACAAAAAATAAATAAATAAATAAATAAATAAATAAAAGAAAAAGAAAAAAAGAAAAGAAAAACTATAGTTTCACATATAATTTTACAAAAAATATTTACATAGATAGAAAATTCATAACAATATTATTCAAAAGAACACAGATATCTCTGTAAAATTCTTATTTAATACATTTAAATTTTATATGCGTATGAATATTGAATATAAAATTAAATATTATTATGCATTTATATGCATATATTATATATATATATATGTAGTATTTTCGATGCGTTAGGAGGAATTCGATACTTTAACAGCTTGCAGTCGTCATGGCCGAGGATAGATATTTTGATGCGCTGCAACTTGAAGTCTAAGTAGTTAGATAGACGGACGCATAAACCACAAACTTAATCATAAACCCCAACCAGATGTAGACTTTGCAAAACATAATTTTATTCCATTGCAATTCACATCAGATCATTTCTGTAGACAAGGAATTTAACCAATCATATTTAAATACGATAATTTTTATGTGCATTAGATTTAAAGTACGATGCCATCTTAGATAAGTGAGCATAGCAACAAAGCGTGAGCGAAAAGTGTCGCTGCAATTCAAGGGAAGAAGGGAGGGAGTCAAAATTCCAGTTCGAGTTAGAAAAGTTTTGGTTTACAATTATTTTGATTGGACAAGAGGTATCTGCATTAAGCGCTACGTAACGTGGAAAAATCTCGAATTTGGAAGAACATATGAATTTAGGGGGAAAGCATAAAATCTAGAATCGTTAGTTTTGAGGTCGCCAATTATCTCTTAAAGCAGTCATCGTATTTTGTTACATCTTACATATATATATATATATATATATAAACCTATAATTATAAATGCATATCAATATATGTATATAATCAATTATTATTATGCATTTATATGTAAATTAAAGCATTTTATTGCATAAATACTTTCAATTAGTGAACTAATAAGCCGGTCAGTAACTGTGTTACTTTTAGAAAAAAAAAAAATTCTCTAAACTTTTGAACGATTTAACAAACATATAGTATTATGTGGTAGAAGGAAATAGTGAGTTAAGGCTGTTTTAGAATTCATTGCGTGTTGCTGAGAAAGCTGGTAAATCACCCAATAGCTATTCTATGCTGGTTCTCCTTCCGTTTAAAGTATATTTCATGAATTTAATTCACGGAGGTAAATTCTTTCATTGGTGTTTCATAATCTATTTTCTGTTAATCTATGTTTTATCTGTCCTATTAAAAGAAAATATTCAGATATCGCATTTCGTATGGTTAAAGTCTGATAAAAAATAAATAACAGAAAATGTTTTAAAAATGTGAATAGCTTATTTTGTCCTCTTTCTTTTTTAGCTGCAACTTTTCAGACGTTATTTATGACATGTATAACACATATAGCTATGAAAATAGAATTGCACTTTTAATAGTATAAAATTTCTTAATGTTGTTTAAATTATAGTTTTTAATATCATTTCAGAATATGTTTATAATGCAATTTAAACCTGATTTTTGAAACCTCTAACGTTTTCGTAATAGTAAATGCCAAAAATATACTGCTTTAATACAAGAGGGAAGTGGTGCTTACATATTAACGCAACCACCTTAGTAGAAGTCGCCAAATTTTCAACATGTGTCAAACTCTGACAACCATGATCATAGCCATTTTTCCCGCGACCACGCTCATAACATTTCTTCAATCGAGCAAAGCCGCCATTTTTGTATGCGTTGCTTTTTGTTACATTCCCAAGTTTCAACGGTTTTTACAAACAAATCGCGCTATTTTTTGCCTTACACTTAGTCTTAAAATATGAGCTTGGAATTTGCCAGCAATGGAAGAAGCTGCGGTAAAATTTCAACAGGAATGCTGAATTTTGCTGAAAATATTTTAAAGGGAACAACGAAGAAAAGTGTTTTCTAGCATTCTAACCTATATGGGGTTTCCGCAAAAAAGCCCAAATTTCCGAAAACTGCCATGAGAAAGAGCTATTTTCTTGATTTTAATACCAAAATGTCCCTGGTACTTTATACCTGTATTTATGCACTTTTAGTGTATTGCTTTAATTTTTCTAACATATTTCAAGATACACGTATATATACTTTCTTACAGACATCACAAAAAATATTCCATGCCGTATATATGCGGACTTGCCGGTTAGAAGGTTATAGCTGCTGTTTTCGAGGTTTGCACGAAGACGAGTCTCCTCAACTCTCTGGTACTTTTTTAAGCGCTGCCTACTTCGAGAGAAGAATAGCGCAAGAAAATTACAGAAGGAATTTGTAGAAGAATGTGTTTCATTTTTTTAAATGTGACACATAATCTTATTTGATAGTTAAAATTTGCTTTTTAAATTACTAAAGTATGTTTCCTTTTCATATGTCGATAATGTTAACTGACTGACGATAAACATCGATAGTTTGGGAATCTTTCTAAAAACAAAGGCGAGAAAACCCACCAGTTTGCACCCAATAAGTAATTTCTACTTTTTAATCTGTCAAAAATCGCCAAATTGCGTCAAGGTGGTTGTTTTAATACGTAAAAATTTGAACATCAGTTCGCTCATTAATCATATGAAAGATTAAGAATAATGATTTAAATATGAATATTTAGAGAAATGCAAATTTTGCGGTAATTTAATGTAATTTTTGTATGATGAATTTCAGATATAATATTTCTACGTGTTATGTAACGTTCAAGACATTCTTCAGTAACATCGAGGAGACAGAGTATATAGTTTTAAATGATTTTTAGGAAATTTTAGTGCTGTGTTTAGCTACTGTGTGCCGTTAATAATATTCTTATTATGTGGATACCAGTATATATAAACCCTCCTTGAGGCTCTGTCAACCATTTTTCAATGATATATTGACTCAACAACAAACAAAACAATATATGTCATTCCAAATACTTAGCTTATCAGGCGAAAGAGAAGTGAGACTGAATGGTAAAAAACTTTATGTAAAATAATAAAGTGGTGATTTGTAGAAGATTGTGCTTTTAATAGGATCGCATTTCATGATTTCTGATTCAAATAACACAATTGTGCTTTGTTAATTATTTCTTGCTCAGTGTATGGAGAAAACTTTTGAATTTCCAGGTTAATCAAGTTATTTGGAGAGATGACAGTCATTTGATTTCCTCTGATCAGGAAGGGATAATCCATGAATGGGATATTTTTAAAAAGAAAGAAATATGGGTGTATAATATACCTGAGCAAACATGCACTGCTTTTGCTGCTTCGAAGGATAACACGTATGTTGCATCCTCAGGAGGCAAAGTTAGACGTTTCAGCAACAGCATCGTATGTATTTTATTAACAAATATTATTTCAAACTGTAGTAATTTCTTGAAACAATAAAATTTTATTTTATCTTATGTTTACAGTTATAATGCCAGTTTTTGATAAATGCAGTTAATTTGGTATTTCAGCTATGTGAGCTGTACAAGTACCACTTCTACACTTCGCACAGGAAGCGCTAAATAAATATCGAAATTTAACTAGGTTACAGTAATTCCGAAATTATCTAAAACCTTAACTTTTTCACGGGGACCGTACAGACTAATTTTTTATGTACTGAAGCCATTTAGTCAGCTCTTCAATCAGCAAGGAACAGGAAAACAAATTTGCAGGGTCTTCTACGTATTTCCTGCTCCGCATTAAGTAGCAAATTTTAAATCTCCGTATTAAACTAAATTTCTTTGAGCCATATTTAATGTGATGAACGTGTGGGATACATATGTCACAGGTCCCAGGAAAAGATTAAGGAAAAAATATTATTGGGTCTCATTCAAAAATTTTAATGAGAATTAATTAATTGTAAGGCCACTTCCGCTTCGAGCGACTAACGTCTTTTAGGTAATTAGCAATTAGAACCTGTGTAAAGGCACACGAAGCGCTGACTGATTCTTCTATCTAAAAGAATCAAGCAATCATTCAGGTAACAATAATAAGCATTTTCTTAATTATTCTAGTACTTGAACATAAATTTTGACAATTTTAAGAAAAGGAAGGAAATAAAATATATCAGGTACAGATAAAAATTAAAAGGCAAGTTGTTAGAAAAATTATAAAAACTATATATATTCATTATTGGATCTTGTGATTTAAAATAAATTTATCTTAGCTACAAATCAATACTTTCTTACAACTCCATACAACACCAAATAAATCCCATTTTTCAAATTAACAATCGGAAGTATGTTTTTCGTCAGGAAAATTTAACTTTCTTCTAGAGAGGTTCCACTTCTAACTCTAGATCTTAAGAAACATACCGTTTAATTTTCTTAAATTATGATTAAATTTAAATAAATAGTTTTAGATAAATATTTTTCTTTATTTATTCAAAATATTCGATAAAAGTGATTACAGACTTTTATTTCCTTAATTATTAAGTTTAAACATCTATAACGATTCCAGTTACAAGGTTCCTTAAACATAAAGAGCACAGTTTTATGAAATCAGTCTCAACAGTGTGAGTTGCGAGGTTTTTTCTTTTTTATTATACAGCCCAAGAAGACTAAACATTCCAGTTAGTAAAATATTTTTTGCTGAATTTATTCTTACGATGTGTCGCACAATAAAAATGAATAAAGAAAGTTGATAGCATGAAAAATAGTAAAGCATAAAATTTATCGCAAATAAATATAGTAATTTTAACTCTATTTGTAATAATTTCTACGTCGCATTTATTTGTTTATTATTCATTAGTTAAAAAATAAACAAATTCTACATTTTTAAGATAAAATTTATTGAGATTCTCTAAACCAGATTAGATTTTATCAAAAATAAGGTGGCCAGCTGAAAATTTAATGAGGAATGCTGTTTTATTTATCATGAAACTACTAATCTCCGAAAGGAACGCATTTCTTAAACTATTGGTTCGAATTTAAATCTGTAATATGGCATGAAAAAATGACCTGTGTCAGTAATTCGTCTCGAATATCTCTGCTAAATCGATTTTGCACATCATGATATTAAAAATTTTGTTTGTTACTATTTTTAACGAATATTTCGATACTTATAATTAATTATAAGGGGTCCTAATAACGTGTTAATTTTTTCATACAGAATTCGAAACATAAATGTGGTCGCATATACAAGTTATTCATAATCTCATGATTAAGTTAAAAAATTCTGAACAAATAAATTGCTCAAAGATACCAAATTTTAATATCCTGAGTTAGTGGGGAAAATAAGGCTCGGTGGCGCAGTGGCTAGTGCGTCCTGAAGTAGCGCCACAGGTCCGGGGTTCCATCCTCCTGTTGGACAAGGTTGACTCAACCTTCATTCCTTGAGGGGATTCGATAAAATGAGTACCAAGTTCGCTTGGGGTCTAAACACCGGGGGTCCTGCGACAGGCTGGCCAGTTGTCCAGGCAAAGATACACAAGCTCCCTGGAGCCCACGGTCTAGAATGCAGATATCAGGAAACTGCCGGTCATGGCTCTCTAAGGGTTGTTTGTGCCGCCGAGTTTAGTTTAGTTAGTTGGAGATAGCGGAAAACTCACTACACATAACAGTCACAAGTTTAAAAAGAAGGAAAGAAATGAGTGTTGTTTTCTTTAACATATTTCACAAATATTCAGCATGTCCATCTTTAATGATACAGCAGTCATCTGCGGGATAATCCATTTTGCGTCACACGGAAGCGAATACGATTCGGTCGATCAGAACTATAGTACTGCTGATATAGTGGCGAAGATCCTGAAGATTAGGAAGAGCGAAGGCACAAATGCTTCGCAAATTCCTACAAGAAAAATTACACATTCTGATCTATGATCTGGGCGCAGACTTTTATTGCACGCCACTTGCTGATACAACCATCTGCAGTTCTGCTCAGAATTATCTCTTCAGAATTCAAACACGCAGTTTGTTTTATTATTATTACTATCATCTTCATAATGCACAAAATGATTGTTCATGTTCACTGAACGACATATTGCTCTTTCTTACCTGCAAACACGGCAAATGTGAGCATTACGTTTTCATTACAAAAGCTCAGAGAACGGCTTCTTCCATCGCCCTAAGAATTACCATGATCCAATGCAGAGCTTGTTTAATATAGATTTTCAAAATCTCTTAATGGAACTTTGAATAATCCTATACTGTAAGTTTATCTTATTTAAAAAAATAATTGTTAACTGAATTTACTGAATTATAGCGTCTGTATTTTAACTAGGTTGACATACATAACTAAGTGTATATAGATTTCAGCCTTCTCCCCCTCCGAAAAAGAGAGCTTCAACATTTTGCTTTTATTTTGTTAATAAAATGTTTGAAATACCATATAATAAATCATTAACATTGCTAGAAGAAATACTGGTAAGATTTAAACTACGTAAAAATGAAGTTCCCCTTCAGCGTTAAAAAAAAGCAATGAAATAAGTGTTGTTTCTTTTAACATATTTCACAAATATTCAGTATGTCCTGTCATCTTCTGCATTAAAAAGAAGGAAAGAAATGAGCGTTGTTTCTTTTAACATGATTCGTGTTCGTCATATTGCTCGTGCTCGTGATGTACAAAAAAGAATCACCTTCTGCGTGCTCGTGCTGGTGGCATGTCCAGTGGGCAGTCGAAAGATCCGCAGTTCGAATCCCTCAGAGAGTAGAGCTGATTTTCTCCCGTTTCTGCTGCAAAAATGATGGCGCCCAACTAAAAGCATGCTAAATGGTAATTTGTTACTCTCTGAGTTTGCTCTACTAGATCTTTTTCTTTTCTCTCCAGTCGCTCTTTAAGTTAAAGAAACTGTAAGGAATTTTCGCCTTCTCCACTACGTGCTCTCGTGGTGTAACTGATGGTACGTCCAACAAGCAATCGAAAGATCCATCATTCGAATGTCAGCGAGGGCGTATCTGATTGGTCATGAAAGTTGCAAATAAATATCTCATAACTCTAGAGTTTTGCTCTAAAAATGAAAAGAAAATACAAGTTGCTCACTATAAAATAGTTTATGTCTGCTAAGTATACACAAATTTTTTATTACGTATTATATCTTTATATGCAGAAGAATGGATATTTCTACAAATATTTGTGTGCAAAACATGCGCAGTTATTTTACGCAAATATTGTCAGTGTAGGCTTTTGTTTCTTTTGTTTGATATAAGAAATGGTAATGTATGATGTAGAAGCTAAAATCATTTCAGAAATACATGTATCAAAATAGCTTTTGTTTAGTTTAATTTAAGAAAATTTATTGATTTTAATCAAGAAAATTTACTTTCACCTCAGCATAGTCAGATCTCGTGGACTGATATATATGTTTTATTGAACACTTATTTCTTGTAGCTGGATGGGGAGAAAGACGCACATGTGCAAATGACTGCGTTAGTTATAGCCGACAGTATGTTGCTTGGAGGAACCATGAAAGGATCCATTACTGCATTTCCTCTGACTCTGGAAGGAGGTGCAATTTTTGAAATCCTTTGTCATCAAAGTAATGTAATCAATGTAAGTATCGTATGATAGGATACATTTTACCCTAGAAACACACATTTTTGGTAGCACTTTATTCCCGCATACATATCATTATTAAAATAGTTAGTTCTGTAAGGATTTTAAGTTCACTAACGTTTATTTTATTTTAAAACTTTACTATCATCTCTTATTTTCCACTTCCGGCCAGAATTAAGGCGTGAATATGTTTATGCCAATTGTACTTGTTAACGCTTAAGTATTTAAGTTGTGGCTTTTTGCCAAGAGGTAGAAGGAGCCTTCTTGCTACGAGGCTTCACACGAGCTTGCCATCCGTTACTGTCCGCCTTTAAGGCCAGAGGTTTTAGTCCTCTTGTAAGTTAAAGACGTATTGTAGTTTTCCGCAGTTTGAAAAAGTTTTAAATGACTACAGACGTAGTCATTTAAAAGGCCAGTCTTAGTGCTAGGCATCTGTGTAAAATATTAAAAGTTAGCTCTTATTTAAATTTTAGTTAGTTAGTTGTCTTATATTCTTTTACGTTCAGACCACAAGTGGTTGGTCTTTGTATTCCGAAGTGCGGAAACGGCTGTAAAATCGATAAGCAATCAAATGAGTAATTGGAAGCCTTCTTATCTTTGTTGTATCTTCTACCACACGTACGAACATACCTTTTAGTAAGCTCCCTGTTCCAGGACTCCAGTTATGTTTGCAAAATCAACTAGAAGTAACAGTGGTCCTGATAGTTCTATCTAATTTTGATTATCAAATATTTTGTTCTTTTAAATGAATCATAGCTGGACACTTGATGTATAATTACCATGATTCAGAAGGCAATACTATACTCCTGAAAATCTGTCATTTATAAGCCGGAATTCTATCCCTCGGGGTACTTTCATTCAAGGCTCAGGGTTCTAACTGAAATGCAGCTTCAATTGAGTCAGTTTGAATTTATGACAAATTTAAGATAACTCCCATGGTTTCCCATGACCAAACAGAGTAGTTTTCCTTACCAAGTATGATGAACTGTTTAACAAGTTTAATATGTACCCCTGAAAAACTTTACAAATTATTTGCTGGAAAATATAAGGAAATAAATAAAAACATTACGAAAATCTGATTTACCTTAGTCATTGTTACGAAATAATTGAAAGTAGTGTATGTAAACCATAAAAAAGTTGATAAAGTTGTAAGGAATCTTACGTTAATTAACCAGTTAATTATAATTTCTGTCTTTAATATAACGTTTCCTTCGGCAGAGTTCTTGAGCCAGCTTTTGCATAGTGCTCAGTTGTGTAGTCCTTAACTACTGCTGAAGTAGTCAAGTTTAATTTAAACTGGATTGTTCTATTTGTGTGACTACGAGTTTTGGTTATTTGTAGCGCAAGACAGTGCTTTAATGTTTTGAATTCTGCTTAAATAAAAAAGTTATTTTTTTAGCTTCTCAAGACTCTGTCATTGTTCTCAGACACAACGGTAACTCCCTTCACGTCTGTTAGGGTTATAGTAGCATTACAGAACAAGTGCAACGTATAAATGGCGCCCGAAAAAAATTGTGGACCATTTTGCATAAACAGGCAATGTTAAATCTGCCCCTCCCCCAAGACTATATGCTGCACTGGCACCAGGAAATTCAATGAAAGGCTTCAGGTTCATTATAGATGCTGTGCGAGCCTCGATGAAACCTGACTTTTTTTATCAGTCAGAGGCGCACTTTCTACTGTACCTGGTTGCAGAATTAGGAGATGCCCATAGCAACCACAGCGTTTTGAGGGCAAGCACTCAGCCGATACAAAACCATGAGTAAATTTTTGTTGGGTGAACCAGGCAGAGAAAATTATAAGTTCGAAATAATATTTAAAGCCGCCTTTGTGAAACCATTCCCAGGCATGATAGTTTGGAGGAATTAGAAACGGAGCTGTTTGGTAAATATCAAAGTAAGGTCTAAAAGTTAAACGTGTTTTATATAAAGGAAAATACAAGTAGTGAAATCATTGTATTGGAAAAGCTCGATAAGGAGGTTATCAAAATAATATTGCCTAGGTTATTACCTTAAATTCAGGATTTTGGGGAATTACTGAACCCAAGTAAGCTAAAACAGTTGTTTGAGCTAACGGTGATGTTCGAAAGTAGGCAAGTATCAATGAGTGCAAGCACAGCTGGCTCTGAACAGAGGTCGAGCGCATATTTTCGTAGATCTGTAGCAAGAGGGGAGCCTAAAGTTTAACTGCAGTAGACATTTTGATAACCGGAAGAAATTTTCACTTGCTAATGGAAGTAACCTAAATCAATCGAAAAGGGAGAAACTGGGAGAAGATACTGGGACATTAAACTAGTCAGGGGTACTGAAATTCAAAGAGTAATAGTCAAGCGGAGAGGGGAAAAAATCCTTTTCAGATTCAGTTAAATACGATGTTGATAAAAAATTTCTCCCTCCCAGTGATTAAAATTTTGTTAAATAATGCAGCAGATACATTATTGGATATGAGTGCGCAGTGTAGTTTTCTGGCAGAAAATGTTTTTAGGAAAACTTTAAACAGTATAGAGAGTTTGTGTTCGTGGGAACGACAGGGCTAGCTCTCCAAGGCAAACAGTGCGTATGCGTAGAGAAAATAACCTTAGATGTGCAATTTTAACGTCAAAAATTTTAAATTCCCGAGTAACAATTACCGCAGAGCTACAAACTAACCTAGAATTTAAAACTATTCAAGCATATTGTAAAAATCCGACTAATTTGAACACCATGGTCAAACGGGTAGTAGAAAGGGAGCTACAAATTATAAAAAAAAAATCAAAATCATTTGTTCTACCCCAATGCAATCGGCTTCCAGTGTGGGGTTTTACCTATTTAATTCACAGTTCAATAATCTAAAACCTCAAACACTAATAAGCGACTAATCGCTTGAGTGTGTGAACAGAGACGTAAGACTCAGGAAGGGTTAACTACCCTTTACTTCTCAAAATAAATATGACGCAATCAGCTCCTAACTCGGCGCGCACAGCAAACCTCCACTTGGGCTTGAACTTAAATTAACATGAAATTAAACTTAACTAAGCTTAACTAAAGCTAACTGAAAGTTATAGCCGAAGGTATCAAAATTCTAAGTAGTTGGCCCTAAATCTTGATTAAGTCGGCGAAGCCAAACAAGGGCCTTAAGTACGGCCGAGCGTAGCACTAGCTTAGAGAGACGTAGCCAAAAGGCAAACACATGCTCGTCAGGAACTCGGACTCTCTACCGAAGTCGGTGAAACATCGACTTAAATACTACTCTTACTCATTTGCATTAATCGCGTTTCTGAAAATACATTCTGGTAGGAAATTGTAAGCTGAAGCTAGAATGGACAGGAAAGACGCATAAAATAACTGTTATTAAAATTAGGATAAACTTTACAGCAGTTTTAGAATCTAAAATCTTAGCAAGGTACTCAAAGACCTTCGTTGTGGTTACTTAATTTCTGGCAGAGAAAATGTAAGAAATCTTGCGTTAATTAACCATTTTCTATAATTTCAACCTTTATTATAACTTCTCCTTTATGTATTCTTCACCATAATCCAAATTAGTAGTGAGTGTTTAAACTGAGATTTTTAGATTTGAGGCAGAGAGTGTTCCTGATGTAGGGTGAGAGCTACGTAGTTAGTTTCCTGCCAGCTCTAATAGTTGTAATTTTTCGGCTTTGCTGTTTCTCGCTGTCGCTTTAATTCTGATGCCGTGGTAGTTACCCAGCCAGATCCTAGTATACTTTTTAATTGCGCAGTTCTCGACTGTTCTTGATTTAAACTGAACTGTTCCGTTTATTTTCCTCACCACGATTTTTGCCAATTCCTAGCACCCTTATGTTTTATGAATAAAAGCTTAAACAGAAATGTTGTTAAAAATGTTGTCATTATTCTCAGACATAGTGATAACTCGCTTAACGTCTCTGATGGTTATAGGACTTATGAAACACTACTGAGCTTGTGTAACCCACCAAATTTCCTTTCATGGACAAATGAAACCTGTGCTTAAATGATGAAACAAGATTATTTGTTGCAGGTACAACTGCGATGCTTTTGCTGACTAGAAAGACTATACTAGAGATAATTATTAAGCACTATATTTTAATTTGAATTTCGTTTGAATAAATATTTAATCTTTGAACGATATTAGCTTCATTTTATCGTTTTCTCTATTTTATTACGAACAGTACCTTAGTTTCTCAATTGACAGAAATTACAACGTTATGTTTTCTTTATCCTTATGATTATAGCTTCGTTTAAAAGATGGTGGATCTACGTTATTAGCAACTGGAGAGGATGGTATGATTTCAACATGGAAAGTCCAAAATGTGACTACTACTGAAACAGATTTACTTGCCGAGGAAGTTTTAATTGAAAGAAAAGTTCTCGAAGAGGAAGTAAGATAATTTTTAAGTAATGCTTCCACCTGGCCAAAAGATTTATAGCAGTTGTTCAAGGTTCTTCAGTTTGAAAATCGCGATAAATGTTGTCATAAAGTCTTTAAAGTCTTCGTATCCGAACGAATAGCAATTAAAATCTGTACTTTTGAATTCAAATTATCATGTTGAATTCCGAAATTAATCAACTAGTTTCTGCTATTAATGATAAATCCCTAATGTATTTACTGCAGCTCAAATTTAAGCCTTTTATGCTCTGAAGTTCTATTAGATCAAACTAACGATATAAAACAATAGTAACTACATCGAAAAGGTACGATGATTAAATCGAGTCAAATTTCTATTTAAAATTACGCCATATTAAAGCACGTGAAGCTCTTCTTTGTAAATAATGATAAATGTATGCAATGATTAGAAATCTTTTTTATTCCTAGGCATAAAAGCATAAATGATATATTAAAAAATTCCTTTTCAGTTCGTAAGAATGAAAATGTAATGCTAGTATTGATTCTTAGTGTTCATTCCCTTTTTATGTGGCTACCAAAAGACTAAAGGTTTATCTTCTTTAATATCTTGACGTCAGGATATTATAGCAAAATTTCATACGCTATCTCATTATTTTAATTAAAAATGTAAAATTTACTCAAAATATAAATTTACAGCTGGATTTTTCGTAATAGTTCAGATGAATTTCTTGACTAATAAGCTGAAAATCATAAAAGGAAAACTCAGTAATTCTTAAAAGCACAAAGAGACCATTTAAGATGGTTTAATTGTATATTGAAGTACCATACGCAGTTGAGTGAATACAAGCTACATGAAGACTGTTTAAAGAATCATTACTACATGCATACATACAAACTTATTGTCTAAAGAACACCCGCTCCAGAATCGCTAGACAGTGTATAACTAATATATTTTTCAAATACGTTTCGGTACATTGATGACATAATTGCAACTAATAATTTTGAAAATCTTGAAAATTACGAAATTCTCCCAACTTGCTTAGTACTAAATAAAACTATATAAAATAAAATATATTTATACATATTTGATTATTATAAAATTAAACGCTATGATAATAGAAAAAATTTTTAAATTGAAACTATTAAATTAATTAACTGGCAGTCAAGTATTCCCACAAAAAGTTTATAGATAACACAATTTGTAATCAATTAAACAGAATTAAAATATTTGCACAGAAGTTTCTTATTTAAAAGAAGAAATTATGTGCTAACAGATAGCTTAATTAAAAAAGTCAAATTCTCAAAACATTTATCCATTTTCTTCTTAAAAAAGCTGTCATTAGCTACCATATTCAATCTTTAATCTTATTACATAATGATCGCAGCATTTCCAAACGTCTAGAAGAATAATACAGGGCGAGTTAATTTCGATTGGATTGAATTTTACTCGGGCAACTGAATTACACTCAAGAATTTTACTCAGGCAACTCTGTACTGAAGCAATAATATTATTTATAATATTATTTCTTTATTTCTAAGACTAATCAACAGTATTCTCTAGTATAAAATTTATTCGCTAAGTTAGCTAGCTTGCTTTCTGCAACGAGATCTTATTAAAGAGGTAGGAAAGTTACAAGTTTATTCTCCATTGCGCTTTTTTTAGAAATACTTAACAAGTAAGCATTTAGTTGAAGATTTTTATCCAAAAAATGACTACATTGCTTTACAATCATACTATACAGCAAGGACGAAGTTCAATACCTAAATTTCACGCCATTATTTATTTTTAATATTAGCCAGAAATAGCAGTTTTGTAACTCTTAAGCCCCTTTTCTTAATTATTTAGAGAAAAGTTTTAGAAATAGAAGGGACATTTTGAGTTTTGGGGTTTTTATTTGCAATTATTTCTAACATTACGATGTAATCAATTTCGAGGTTTATTAATTCTATTTCTTATTGTACTTTTTGATTTTATTAATTTATTTCATTCATTTTGGGGGAAATTTATTTTATGCAAACTGCTATGAATTTGGAAGTAGAAGAGTAATGCTGTGTTATGAGTAAAGGCATTCTCGCTGTGTAAAGTGTTGCTCATGCTGTTTTGTTGTGTTACAATACTACGCTGTTGTTGTTTTTGCTAATGCTCACTTGTCTGACGTAATCAGCCCAAGCCCTCGAAATTCCTCGTGGCAAGGAGCGCTAGATTACGCCTGTCGTTAGCAACAGCCTTGAGCACTTAACAGGTGCCAATGCGATTTGGCTCAGTTCCGCCCCCAATTTTGATCGAGAGCGCCCCGAGGGGACGGGTCCGAGGGTCTTCTCCCTCTCCCCTTCCACCAGACCACACGAGAGAGAGGACTTCCGGCTCGCTGCATATTTGGAATGCCGTCATGCTGCACCGAAACTATACATTTAGAAACATCCATGCCTTCTCCGGAATTCAAATCCAGGATTCAATCCCTTCGGCACGACAGTCAGCGACGCTAACCACTACTATACCGGTTGGGCGGCTATACTACGTTGTGAGTAAAGGTATTGAATTCCATCTTCTGTTCTATATTCCACCAACGCCAAATTTCTTTGCACCGTTTCCACAGACACATCTTCTATTTGTTGTTTACTGACTGTAGAACATAGTTCATGTTAAACTGGCGGCCTGTTGGCAAGAACGCTTTTACTTAGATGTAAAGAGTCTTGATTCAGCAAACGTGATGGACTACTGTGACTTCGTGATCGATGTCATCTGTTTTTGGGCACCTGGGCTAGGCCCTATCCCAGGATACTGTGGATTATTTTTCTAGTAATTAATAGCATAATTTGATGAGATAAGCAATGTGAAACTAGGACATAAAATGATTCCTGAAATAGCAGTTTCTTATTGCACGTCAGTGCTTTGTACAAATGAGCTATAGTGTTTTTTTTTTTTTACATGGTCTACTATGCCGTTCTTTGTCGGAGCTAATACCTTCCATGAGATATTCTTAGTACAAACCCAAAGCCAGAAATCCCAAAATTTTCAACAGCTTTTGAAATGCTATGTCTCCACGAATCGTTTATTTCGCGTTCAAATTCGGTTAATTTTCGCTGGAAAGCCTTTATCAAGATAGGAATCCAACAGATAGTACTGACGATTATCTAATACTTTATATCTTTTTAATGAGATGCAAGCGACATTTTTAGGTTTAGACTGTTATATCATGCCTTTTAATGCTCCATATATATTCAGAAAACATTTCAAATGTATCACTTTATTTTCCAATGGCAGTTGCATTCTTTTAATTGTTATCATTTTTTTATTCGGGTCTTCTTTAAATCTTCTTTTATTCATTTTAGTTCTGCTTTCTGTCTTGTATTGCGTACTTTGCATTAATATGATATTTCAAATTTAATATTAAATTCAGTCTTCGTTTTTGTTGTATCTCACTTAAAAGCTATGTTATCTTAGATAATTTATTCTATCTAGGATGATTTAATGCTAGAAATGGAAAAAAAGCTGAATGATCAAATGACAGAATACGAAAATGACAGGCGTCTTCAGAATGAGCAACATGAAAAAGAAATGGCATGTGCAATACAGAGGTATAAAGCAATACAAAAAAGACAGATATCGAAAATTCTGGTAAACATTTTTCCGATTTTCATCTGTTAACTTAAAAATATAGCAAATACCTAAAACTTAAAATATTAATTAACTAAAAGGTTAGCCGGATGACTTGAAAATATGACACAAAATATTTTCGATTAACCAATATGGAGAAATTTTTGCAAATTTCTTTTTTAAAATTAGAAAATTCACAATCATAAAGAAATTTTTCAACAAAATTCTAAATAATTGAATAAATATGTATAATGATTAAATAATACAAAAATCTCATGTAGCCAACGCACGACCTCTTGCCAGTTCCTCGTTTTAAAACAGTAACAATTCCATATTTTAAGTAATGCATCTCTTCCGGTTAATCATCTACAAACAAAATCTAATTTGTTACTCTGATAAATAAAAAGACCTCTAACATGAAATTTTGAATTATATTTCATTAAATATAATTGCATGTATTTTTCTTTTTTTTTTCAATGGTGGATTCTCAGCCGAGACTTCGGCTTGGCCACTACTAAAGGCAGAAGTGGTGGTCACTTTGTTACGGAGGCACCTAATAGATGAACCACCCTTTCCTCCTATGAACAGACGCATAGTTACAACCATGCCTTCTTCCGGGATTCGAGACCAGGCTCTTTGGTATCGCGGTTGGCTACCCTAACCACTATACCGTCTGGGCGGCATATTTGCGTGTATAAAAACTGGTTTTCTAAGTTTATATCAAAGTAATCAAATGTTTGCCATTTTATTTTTATTGTATTTTATTTTACGGTTGAATAGCATATAATTTAATTGGTTTTTAATTGAAGAAAATTAAGTATTTATAAGATATGTAAAAAAAATATTTTGAAAGAAATACCACAATTTAATTTTCTTCAATGTTATTTCTATAATATCCACAAACCTTAATCTGCACGTATATCATCGCGATATTTTGATATCTGTAAACAATACTCGTTCAGTTACAACAATATATTATGGTTTTTGTATGCGACATTATGTGTTGGTTGTTGCAGAACAACTACGGTGGACTTTTATTAGTAAAATACTATTTCCAGGTATCCATTAAAAGGCTATTTTGGTCTTCAAGTAAACTACCATTTACAGTTGCCCAAATTTATCCAAATTCTGATCAACACTTTTATACACACACTTAGAACGAATTAGAAACCTTTGAAAATTTTCATTTGAATGCGAGCTAGGGATGAAGTATGCAAATTTTTATGATGCGGGTTACACGTGGTTAAAATGTTAGTATAAGTAAGGTGTAAAAGTCATTTTCACGATGAATGAAGTAAAATGGAAAAAACGACAGATAATTCACCATCTTTTATCTTTCACCTTTCGTAGAAAAAGATATACTTTTGGTAGGTTTTCCTTTGTCTAGCCAGTCAACCAATCAGATTTCCTGGAAGCGATGGTCCCAGAAATATTTCTTTCTGTGCTCAGCTGAGGGTAGTTAGCAAGTCTGTCAGCTGTTTAAGAGGTTGTGGGAGTAAGAAGTAAGGAGAAAAAAAGACCTCGCGAGTATAAATTAGACGAGTCAATATAGTGAGTATAAATTGGACGAGTCAATATAGTGAGTATAAATTAGACGAGTGAATATAGTGAGTATAAATTGGACGAGTCAATACCGTGTGGGGTATGACTGTGGCTGCTGGAGGCAGGTAGAGCTTCTGACTCCCTATAATGATTAGTATATTTGTGAGAATGCGTAATACGTACTGCATTTTGAGCTCTATTGATCACAATTAAGAGAAGTTCTTTACATATTTATTGTTACGGATTTTCTATTTATTTAGCTATTTATTTAGAATTGTAATTACAATTGTTTTATTTTCCCGTGCAAAGCAGATAATTCAGCTACGTCTGAAAAGTAAAAATAAAAGAGCGCATGCATTTCATATTTAATAAATAAATATCTCGTGCTGTTGTCATCGAGGAAAATCGAGATACTTATAGACTTTACCAGAATATTCTAATGAATAATTAAAAAGCTTATAAAAGCCGAATTAAAACACCTCAGCTCAGTTACTGTTGTTTTAAGCGAACTATATGTTTATTTAGCGCTGTTATTGATTGTACCGAATTCGCTGTGAGATTGGATTAACTTTCTCTGTTTTGAACTGATCTGTTCAAAAGTTCTGTTTAACGTTTGAGAAAAAATTCATTAACGTTTTAACGACTTGTGCATTCAATCCATTACGAAACCGTACGCATGCAACAAGATATATATAATTCATGAATAGCATAGAACAGTATTGTAGTAGAGAAGCATATTCCTCTTGATGTGAGGAACCTATTCACTAGGGTCTCTCTGGTCAAGAGTTCAAGAGCATTCTGATGTATTGTTCCCGTAGAAAAATAAATCTTCATACTGAATTAGCCACACGTCCTTAATTTTTCAGTAATATTTTACATCCTTTGATTCGTTATATCTGAAACCATATCAGAGGAAAAACAAGATCATTGGTTTGTCAGCCTTCCTGAAATCAAGAGGCTTTGACGACAGATACAGTACAGAACGCTGAAATCTCTTGACACTAGTCGTGAAGTTATGTCTCTTGTACTATCAACTTAAACGAATTATTGCGTCTGAGACGTCAGACCTTGTCGTGTAACACATCGTAAAAGCTTGGAAACAGTGACTTGCGGGAACAGCACAACAATTTTCTCATTTCTTTGTGGTCCGCCGCAATAACATTCAAGACAAAAATTGAAACTGAATTAGTTTCGATGGCTAAGCCAGGACGAATTTCTGGCTAATCAAATGACTTATTACAACAAAGAGAATAAGAGTGTAAATAGTTAGATTGTCTTTTCTTTTAAAATAATGAAAACTGCTAACATTAGCAATTTTTCGCAACAAAAAGGGCAAATCCGCGTTTCTTACATGAAAATTGTATGTCTTACTGCAAATCAAATGAAAGAATTAGTTAAAGTAAAAATATTGTAAACGCAAGCAAAGGTTTAATCGAAGGTAAATGTACTCTTCAGTGGACACATTGCTGAGATATTAATTTAAACTAAAACGATACTAAGCTTTACATTTAGGACATAGAGCGTCTTTGAGATATAATGTGCCGAAACAAACTAACCAGTTGTGAGTTGCATTAGAACGTAGAAATGCGTGTTACATAACGGAGACACACAGATGTTTTACACACATTAAAACGAAAATTTAAATGTCTCTGTAGATAAAAAAAATATTAAATGGAAATATTGAAGGCATCAATGTATGAAAAAGAAATGCTATATTAAATGTATCTTTCTTCCCAGGAAAGCTAGAAGAAAATAATGAACATCGAAAAATTATACTTAAAATTGAGATATCTATCGAATTAATGTAAAAGCCTTGGCTTCGGATAAGGCAGAACTTTAAAATTTGTGCGAGTCTTTGCTTTCGAATTATTTAAATTCTGGTGGGGGCGAAAGTTTTATTTTAATTAATTCAGTTAACATATAATTTTGGGTTTACCGTAATTCTATTTTCGTCCACTTCCATCAGAATGCAAATTAGTTGAAACATAAAAAAATTCTAGTTCCTAAATTTCGCAGAGGGAGAATGCTTCGTAGAATAAGTTGATCTTCAGTTTGTTGTATGTAGTTTCCTTGCTGTTCATCTTGCCGACGCAAATGTCTCCAGCCGCCACTGCTTAGTGAGCATTTAGTCACGGCAGGACAGGGATTATTTAAGCATGTTAATTTTGCCTTCTGCAATTTATACAATTTATTTGAGAGTGTGTTCCAGTTACCCATAAACTAGCGCAGTGGGTTTCCCATTAGTATTTCATTTTGTACAATTCGGCATGCTAATAAGTACACTGGTGTGCAAAAATTAAGGACGAGACGGTTTTTTCAATATAACTTTGTACAAAAGCTTTCCAAATCAACACATTTAATACCGTAATATCCCCAATACATAAGGACATGAGTAATGTAAGCAACACTTATTAAAGAGAAATCAGAGGGATAAAAAGAAGCTTAATTGAAAAAGTAGGATGGAACGCAATGCGACTGAAGGCCGAAACATCCCTGTGATGGATGTCCAGCAAGAAACTTCCGGTCTTTAATAGGGGATATGATCTCCCCTGACATCACATCATTTCACATCATTTGTGCATGCTGGATATGTGGTTGTTAATGAGCTGTTGAGACACTGCTGCTCGTTCCTCTTGTAGCACCAATCGCAGTTTCGGAATCGTTACTGGCGATAAGTTACGTGCTGCCACAGGTCTCCCTAGTACGTTCCGTACATGCTTGACGGGATTTAGATCCAGAGACCTTGCCAACCAATCCATGTGTTCAATATCTTCACTCTCCAACAGCTCTTCGACAGTAACTGTGCGATGAGGTGGAGCATTGTCGTCCATGAAGAGGAACTGAGGACCATAGCCCTTATGAAGACGCATGTAAGGAAGAAGAACCTCGTTACAATAGCAGTCCCAGGTGACGAACCTCCTTGGGAGATATGAAGGTCGGTCCGACTACCAAGCATTATGTCTGCTCGAACGAGAAATCTGCGACCTCCAAAACAGTCCCTTTTGATGATGTTGAAGGGGTTATTGCGTGTTCTCTGCTTTGTCCAGATGTGTATGTGTCTAGAATCGCAACTCAGACTAAATCTGCTCTCATCTGTAAAGAGTACTCGTCCCCATTCATTGTCTCCCCAATTCCGGTGTTCCCGGCACCACAGAGAACGCCTTCTCCGATGGGAAGGCGTTAGAGGTACACATCGTACAGGGCGTCGTGCAAACAGACCACCACCGTGGAGTCTTCTGGCCACGATAAAACGCGATATCGGTCGCCTGTGTCGTGTGTCTAGCGATTTCTCCCGCTGTCTGCCGCCTGTTTCTTCTGGCCTGTAAGGCAATATACCGGTCATCTGCGGGTGTGGTTCCTCGTGGACGACCACTACTAAACCCCCGGATAGCTGTTCCTGTAGTTTGAAATTGTCTCCAAAGTCGTGAAACGATGCTGTGAGCAATTCCGAACTCTGCAGAGACACTTGTCACACTGCGGCCTTCCTCCAACTTCTCCATGATTCGACCTCGGATAAAAGCATCCAGATGTCGTCTAACAGATTGATTATTCGCCATTTCTCGCTGAGGCAGCAACTCGGTGTGATTTTAACTGCTATACGGCGTGCAATCTCTTTGCCAGAAATACTGATCTTACACCGACAACAGGCTTTATACTACTCAGACACTCGCCCATTACGTCTACATGCATATCTGCGCATGTGCTACCATACATCACCTTACTTAATCTCCTGATTGGTCTTTCTGTCCGCTCTGCCTCTTCGTTCAGCTGATATGCTAATTTTTCGACTTCGTCCTTAATTTTTGCACACCAGTGTAGTTTTACTTTAAACTTTAGTTGTGTTCCTTTTAATTAAGAGGTCATCTAATATTCTCTTTGACTCACGGTTATTCAGAGGTGAAATGGCAATTAAAAGTAATAGCGTAATTATATACATTAAAAAAGGTGTTGGAAGCTAAAAATCTTTAAAAAAATGGTGATTTTGGATTTTTGCATTTTCAAATTCTCTATACTCTTAGCTTTCTGAGAACAGCATACTTTAATCTCTCTGAAAATTAGAACTGTAGAAAAACTATCTTGTATTTATCATTTAACGCTTTGCTAAATGAAAATTTTTACGTAAAAACTCTTTTTTCTCCAAAAGTGCTGTTTTTTACTCTATGTATCTTTCCTCAGGAACTACTGTTCGCGGCTGTCTAAACGTTTTATGGCTTATTGATTATGTTTCCTAATATTTACTGAAATGAGCATTTTGTGATGAACTAAGAAAAAAAATTTCACTATTTTGTTGTTGGAAAAGTGCTAAATTTTACTATGTCTAGTAAAATATTCTATAAATTACTCTAAATTTCAAAATGTTTCAAAAGCTCATTTTAGTATAATCAAAGAGGTGTACTTTAATCACACAAAAAATTTCAAGCGTGTGTCTACAGCAAAGTTTGAGAAAAGGTACATCAAAAACGGCCAATTTAACATTGTCGGTATAGGAATTTCCGACTCATAAGGAATAGATGAAGTTTTGCTATATCTGCCATTCTATGCATGATCTATTGTAAAGTTAGAGGTTATGGTCTTATTGTGCTAATTTATTTTAAAAAATGGGAAATAATTAAATAATGTATTTTAGCTGTCGGCGGATGGGAACGAAGCTGTTGTTCGAAAAGATGAGAAGATGGCTAAATTGAGTCTAGCATCTTGGTTACTGTGTATTGTGAATGCATGTAATGAACCTATTAATGCTGTGTTGAAGTATATTAAGATGAAGTTAAGGTCTTTCAACTCGTCCTATTTTTAGCCAGCAGCTCATTTATTTGATTAAATTATCGACGATAGTTTTGCACATCGTCTTCTTTCATCCACATACGCAGACTAGCCAAAATATTATGACCATTCCCCCATTTTTCAATAAACTCATCTGGATGACGTGGATAGCACGTGATTAAGTGGAAATGGTACTTAACTGCTTCTGAAGAAAGTAAGAAATCATTCTTGCACTTACTGAGTGATGGGAAAGGCAAGATTGTAATGGTCTGAAGACTCGTAATGAGTATGTTCGGAACTGCATCACTGGGGGTAGGTTGTTCACGATCTGCCTTTGTTAGCATTTATGCAAAGTGGACAAATCATGGTGAAACCAGCAGTAAACGCCAAGGTGTTGGACGTCCCCGCGTCATCAGATAAAAAGGACATCGGAAACTGTCCCCCTTGCTAAAGTCTGCACCAGACAGTGGCTCAGCTGACAGCCAGTACAGTACAAGTCCAAGTGCAAATGTTTCGGAACATACATTCAGCGGATACTGTTGGATATGAGACTGCGCAACAGACGTCCCACTCAATAAGACCACTTTGCTCTGTTGCTCTGTTGATCAAGCGCCATTGTCAGCTACGCCTACAGTGGGCTCGGTAACATCGAGATTGGGCCATGGATATTTGAAAGACTGCTCACTGGTCGGATGAATCATAATTTCTCATTCATAATGTTGATGATTGTGTCAGGGTACACCGTCGTCCAGGAGGACAGTTACTCCCCCCTATACTGCAGGTCATGCACAAGCTCGTGGGGGTAGTATTATGCTTTGTGGGATGTGCTCATGGGCGGCTCTGGGACCCTTAGTTATGGTAGAACAGACCATGAAAGCTGTTGACTATCTGAACGTAACTGTGGACCAGTTGAACCCTTATATGATTTGTCTTCCCAGTTGGAAATGGAATCTTACAGCAGAACAACGCCCAATGTCACAAGGCTCAAATTGTTTTGGAGTGGTTGAGGGGATAAGGGTGACTTCCAGTTAATGTCCTGGCCACCTAACTCGCCGTATCTTAATCCAATAGAGCACATTTTGGAGACAGACCCCACATGGAGCAGAGTTCAAACACCCCCATGTCGGGATATCTCGACACTGCGTGACCTCTGCTTAGACATTTGGTACAACCAGTACTAAGAACTTGTGGCATCCATGTTAAGGTGAGTTGCAGCTATTTTTAGGTCAAAAGTCGCGCAACGTATTATTGAATAGGCAGTCATGTTTTAACTCTTCAGTGTACATAAAAATAATAATCAGTTTCCTAAACATAACTTTTCATACAATTCATAAAGTGGCCTTCAGAAGTCAACAAACAAGTTTCCAGTATTCAGGCAACAATTTGTAAACCGCTTAATCCTTGATAGCTAACTACCTAGGCCTAGTGAATTCTTGCATGCATGATGACGCGATTGCTTCCGTATCCAATTGTTCCTCTCCTTTATAAAAGTGTCTTTTGTATTTTAGATTTACCCGATGAAAACATTTTTCTCCCATGCAAACGACAAATGCATGGGGGAAAAGACTCTAATTCATTCAAAATGATTTTAATTTTCTAACAAGTGTCTCTAATGTGTTGATTATGCCTCTAATTCTTTCTAGGAATTGACTGAGAAAAATTACACTATTCTGAACGCTTCGGAAGAAGAACTTATGAAAAGAATTGAGAATATCCGCGGTGAAAAGAACCAAAACAGTATGTCAAATCATTGAAATCAGGCTTAAATTTAATACACCATGAAAATGACCACTCTCATAAAATAAGATGAGATTAATAAGAATTCGGAAATTGAGTATTACAAAGTCTAGACAAATAGCTTATCCAATTACTTAGTCCAGAAAAATACTTCGATGTATATTTTATATTTCTATGAACAATTTTTTACTGTTACAGCAAATTTAGTTATATTGCTATAGTGGAGTTATATTGCTTTGTAGGAAATTGCCAAACAACGACATTGGCAAACATAGCTATTAAGCTATACTTCCAACTCGAGAACTGTTCAAGGAATTATATATACGTAGGCTATTCAGAAAGTATGGAGTGTTTTGGAATTAAAAAGAAACTAAGTACAAGAAAACAAATTATTATACACATCAGAAAGAGCGACTAAAATTCTACTTTTCTACATAGTCACCAAGCAAATTGAAGCAATTATCATAGCGGTGGACAAACTTTGAAATTCCTTCGTCATAGAATTCTGCCGCCTGCGATCTCAGCCACTCAGTGACGCGCACCCGCGGCCCCTTGTCGACGTCAAATCGCTGTGTTGCTAGCCAGTTCTTCGTTCTTGGAAACAAGTGAAAATCACTAGGTGCAAGATCGAGACTATATGGCGGATGAGGGAAAACCTCCCATTTGAATGAACTAAGGAGTTCTTGAGTGCGGTTTGCCGTGTGAGGTAGGGCATTGTCGTGCGAAAACAAAATTTTGGAGGCGCTTGTTTTGAACTGTTCTCCTAAGGTTACGCAAAGCTAGACTGTATCGCTCAGAGTTTATTGTGAGACAAAATCAATCAGAAACACACCTTGCGTATCCCAAAACACAGTCCCCATAATCTTCTTTGGTGACAAGGTTTGCAAACATTTTTTTGGTCTTTTGGGGGAACTTGTGTGCCCCCACTGCATGGACTGTAATTTTGTCTCGCAATTCACGTGTCTCACCCGCGTCTCGTCACCAGTTACGATTCGATCCAGTAATGAATCACCATGTCTGTCGTAGGCCTCCAGAAATGTCAAAGCTGCCCCCATTTGCTGACCTTTATGGCGCTCTGTAAGCAATTTCGGCACCCATCTTGCACAAAATTTGCGGTAGCCTAGCTTTTGTGTGACAATTTCAAACAACAAAGTCCGTGAAACTTGTGGGAAAACTAAGCGAAAGCTCCGTTATTGTGAAGCTGCGGTTTTCACGAATCTTTTCATAAACTTTAGCTACCAGTTCGTCAGTCACAATGCTAGGACGTCCACTCTTCTTTTCATCGTGAATGTTAGTTCGGCCGTTTTTAAACTGAATGCACCATTTCCGGATTGAATTTTCATTCATTACGTTGTTTCCGTACACTTCACACACTTGCCGATAAATTTCCATAGGTTTTAGGTTTTTTTGTCAACAAAAACCGTATCGCAGATCGCACCTCACAACTGGCGGGATTTTCAATTGCAGCGCATATTTTAAATTTGAATGTCGAAAAAACGGGCAGCGTGGAAATGTTCCCGTTGTGATGGCTGGACGCGAACTAAAATGCCGAGCACGCAGACACCAAATATACGTGATCGGTGCGCCTAGCAACGTCAGACGGAAACGTTCCTTACTTTCTGAATAGCCCTCGTATTAAGTTGTAAATAGGCATTTTAACTAAAGGATCTGTATGAAGAATGAAGCTTCGCTAAAGCAAGGATGCCTTCGTTAGACCGCAAATGGAAAAACATATTTTATGTTTACTGTACAATCCAGCCTTAATACACTCATGTCCAAAATTATCTTTACATACACAAAAATGATGATATTCAATGAAATATCGAATCAATGTGATCCGTATTTGCAGGGAATGTGTGAAAATCAAGCCTAATTAGCATTATCCAATCAAAAGTAATCAAACGGTTTGTGATATGCAAATCTAGGCGTTACGTCATCGGGTGAATCA
>KK119202.1:680486-701793 GCA_000611955.2 Stegodyphus mimosarum | reverse complement strand
TTTTATTTATGGATGATAATGCCCGTCCACATCGAGCAAACCTCGTTGATGAATTCCTTGAAAGTGAAGACATTAAGCGAATACCTTGGCCACCAAACTCTCCTGACCTTAACCCGATAGATAACTTATGGGACTACCTTGGAAGAGCAATTGCACGTATACATCCTCCTCCTAGAGATGTAAATGCTCTGAAGACGGCATTGCTGGAAGAGTGGAGATTAATTCCCCAAACTGTGGTTAACAACTTTATTTCCAGCCTTAAAACACGTTGTGATATGTGTGTACGAGTCAGGGGAGATCATATTCCATATTAAATTCGTAAGACTTAATTCTTTTTCTGAATCATTCCTTTTTTTCTTAACTCTCTTTGTCACACTTTATTACAATTTTTATTGTTTCATGCTACAATTTTATATCATACGAGGTGATCTTCAATTTTTTCTTTTGCATTTATGTGTCATCATGTTATGTATGATTCCACGAAAATTCATTAAATTATAAGTCACAGTCTCTGAGAAATCCGTGAATTTATACATGTAAACATAATTTTGGACATGAGTGTACATTTTTTGCGCAAGAGCGAAATGACTCGAACCGGTGTCGAAGTGCCAAAGCAGATCCAGTCTTAATACCTTTCTGCGCATGAGCGAAATATTTGCAGAGTCGGCGTCGAAGGCAGAGGTCGCGTTTGTCAAGAATTCAAAAGCTGTGATACATTCTTTTCCCCATTCCGTATTGACCTAAATCAAATCGGTGATCCGCGCAAGTAGATTAATGAATGGATTATTTATTTTGAGTAACAAAAATCTACGAAAATTTGAGTTTAAATACATTAATTAAAAACGATGAAAGAAGAGATGATGAAGAATAGAAAAAAATCCGATAATTAAAGGATTATAACTGTTCGGTAAAGTTTGGCATTTTCTGTTTGTTTAAAGAAAATCAGCATTATGTCTTGAGAATTTACAATATATTGATAAAAAATTTCCTCTTGATAGTTCTGAGTATTTAAAGCCGAACATGGACTTTTCATGCTTATTAATGGATAAGCATGTAAATACTGAAAACCACTTTAATGTTCCGCAGCCAAAGTAAGGTAATAATGCTTTTGTAACTATCTATTTCAAATGTGCCGGATTGGATGTAATACGGTTCTTTTTTAGACCAGATTGTCACAGGATATGATTTAGATAACTGATAACCCAATGTTCGAGAATTTTGATCCTCGTGGAAGTCTTCTTCAATCCTTGCCAAATCAATAAACCATTCATGCCAATCTAATTTTGCTAGAATGTTTCTGTATAAGATTGTTCAGTGTTATCTTTACATATATCATTGATTATCTTTTAGAAATCGGTAACGCTTGTCAGCGAACTATATACACTCACTTTCAAAAGTTAAGCACGGAGAGGAAAATGCTAATTTCCGGAAGCCAATCAAAATTGAAGAGGATGCAATTCGCTGCAGAGGTAGATGGGAGTATGCAAATATGTTAAGTAACAGCCAGTCGCGCTTTCATGTCAAGAAATATGCAAAAAAAGGCAGTCTTATAAGAAGCCAGCTTTATGAAGGGTTACAGAAATTGATTGTAAGTGCTGATAGAAGGTCGATCAAAGATGTTGCTCTTTTCTTTGGCGTTCATCATTCTGTAATTTCACGTTTATGGAAACAATTCCAAACCACACAGACAGTTGTCCGAAAGCCCGTAGCCGGTCGCCCAAGGGTTACAACTCCCGAGGAAGATCGATATATTGCTATTGTAGCCAAGCGAAATCGCAGAGCGACCTCCACACGTGTGACATCTATGATTACAGCGTCCATTGGTAAGGCGATATCTGCAGCTACTGTACGCCGAAGATTACATATGAGTGGCCTGTAAGCCCGGGGTTCCTCGAGTTTGTGTTCCTCTATCCGTCCAATCAAGAGGGCCACGTTTACAATGTTGCCGGGAACATGTCAATTGGAATGTGTCTGACTGGGGCAATGCCATGTTTACTGATGAGTCAAGATTTGCTCTGGAGCCAGATGACAAGCGTATAAGGATATGGCGTGAACAACGAACACGCAATGAGTTCCAAAACATCACCGAACATTACGCATTCCGAGGCGGAAGCATTGTGGTGTGGGCAGGGATTTCATTAGGATATCGCACCGACCTGCACATCTTTAAACGGGGTGCTTCGACGGCTGTCCGGTATCGAGATGAAGTCCTAGAACCCATTGTGAGATTGTACGCTGCAGCAGTTGGCCCTACTTTTGTTTTAATGGACGATAACGCACGTCCCCATAGAGCTGACATCGTCGATGACTACCTGGAGAGTGAAGGGATTGCGCTTATGAAATGGCCAGCATATTCGCCCCACCTTAATCCCATTGAAAATCTTTGGGATGCTCTCTGCCGTGCTGTATCTTCATGTTTCCCACCTCCAGCCTCTCTTATTGAGCTAGAAACTGCTGTACAAGAAGAATAGCGATTGCTTAATTCTGCGGTGGTTGACTTCTTAATTGAAAGCATGGTCAGAAGGTGTAAACTTTATATACAGATGAGGGGGATCATATACCTATGCATAAATATATATACTACTTTCCTGCCGAATTTGTCTCAATCAAAGCAGTATTTGTTAATTTTTTTGCATTTTACATCTTCGTGTTTAACTGTTGGAAGTGAGTGTATTTAGAAAGAAAAACATCGTCTAATTACTTTTGCCTCTGTGCTTAATTTGTTTCTCGGAATGAGTTATTATTTAGATACTTCTGATATTTTATTTTCTGAGTCAGCTCATTTGAAGTCATTACCTTTATAATGTTATAGCTTTGCTCAGTAATATAACTGGAAAATGCTTCTATCTATACTTTTGAAAAGTCATGTTATCGTTCTCTCGAACATTTGTATGTCAGGTTTGTTCAAGCTATACAGACTCAGACCTCTATCCAGGTGTAAAAAGCTTTCAGTTTTGAAAATGTCTTCTTAATATGCCTGTATATCTATAATGCAACTTTGCCTTATAAAACGCATGTTTTAATGTTCCCTTCTACTATTGTATTCCTGAACGGAGTTCAGTTTTTTAATCAGGTATACACTCGCGCAAGTACTGATAAAACCTTAGCTTATTAGCTTTACTGTGAAAAGGATTATTTCTTTTATAAAAGTGTTTGCTACGGTGCTTTTTGATATAATCGTATTTTAGTGAAATCGGATTCAATTTTAACATTTGAAAAAGAATGCAAATAACTCACCCAATGATTATTTATCTACTTAAATTTCAAAATATCACTTCAAACTTTTTTTAATAGGCAATATTAAGTTTCGTAGATTTCTCGATATTCTAGCTTGCATTCGCTCGGAACAGTATTCAATGGAGATGCCCGCGGACGTTTATAGTTACTAATTTATTATTGCAAAGTACACATAAGCTATCTGCCTAAAGGAATGTATATCTTTGTGGAAAGCTTTCTAGCTGCGGTTAACTTCACATTAATCGAGGTAATGCTAGAGACATAGCCAACGGTTAGCTCTGAGTTATGATTTAATCCGAAGGCAGTTTAAAAAATTATAGGAGAACTAATTCCATATTATTGATTTACGAGAAAATATAATTAAAGGTTTACCTGTATTTTCTAGCAATTTAGTATGGAGACTAGACTAAGTTGCTTGCGTACAATAAATATGTATTCAAAACAAAAAGAAAAGTTTGCAAATGGTGGATGATTATTTACGCTTGTAATCAAAACAAAAAGAAAATACTTTCAAAACAAAGACAAAAGTTTGTAAAGAATGGAAGATTATGTACACTTGTAATTCGGTGCGAGTCAATGTGGAACAAAAAATCACTATTTCTGGGGGGGGAAGAGAGAGAGAGAAAAAACTTCCAAAATACTATTGTCTATTTTGTTACTACATTTCTTATCTCACGCATTTATTTTTTCTTTTTTAATATTTTTTATAGACAGTCTCAGTTTTACGCTGATTTGCTTTTGATTGGGATTTTACTTCTCGCAACTGTACAGTCATTAGGTTAGCACTGAAGCAGGAGTATGTAAAAAATGAGCAATGCCCTCGCCGGGACTCGAACCTGGACCTCTCGAAGATGCGCCGAGTGTGCTACCGTTACACTACGAAGGCATAAGGAAAGGAGGAAGATATTACGTTATAAAATACCCTTTTTAAAGGGGACCCAGTCGCCAAATCCTGGTGGTGACTAATTACTGTCCACCACCTTTTAGTTCGGCTGCCAGTGCACAGTCATTTTGCTATTTTGAAGCAGGAACAGCGATTCGAATCTTCGCCGAGACTCGAACTGGACCTCTCGTATACGCGCCAAGTATACTACCATTATGCCACGAAAGCATGCTGGAAGGAGGGAGAAAATACCTTATACCAAAATAAACAAACTGAAACATTTTTTTAAGCTGCTTGCTCAGGCTAATCCGTAACTCTGTTCACATAACCTCGGTTAATTCTTTCTTGGTAAATCGTATGTAATTGTAGCCCGTGTTCAGGTTACACTTAGCGCCACTCAAAGCTCCATGCAGTTGCCTGGAACCTAACCTGGGAAAACTTTCTCTTATGAGACAGGCCTCACATAGGTTATGCACTGTTATTTCATACAGTTTTATAGTATTGCGCAATAATATTATTTAAATTATTCCTACTATAAATAGTAATGGAATTGGAATTTAAAAGATTAGTAATCTCCAATACGCTCGTTTTTGAGCAACAAATGTAAATATTCACCCAGTCAACATCTTGTTTTCTATACTGTACTTTTACTGGAAAGTAGCAGATGTTAGTAATTTCCTACCTGCTGTTTACTATAATGAAATCCAATCTGATTTAAAATATAGTTAACCGCAAATAAGAATAACAAATGAAAATGCATTAATGACTGCGTATGAATATTTAAACTGCAGTCACTGCGAAACTGAGCCTTAGATTTGAATTAAATTGTGAACAACTGATGAAACGATTCAGTCCTTTCAAATTGAAATTTTCATTTCATATTGATTGTGTGTGCCTTTCTTTTGTGATTAGCAAAATTATCATTCGTTACCTATATTGCACTAACATTGAGTTAATTTCATGAAATACACATGAATGTTCATTAAAGTCATATTGATGATTTCTGTAATTTTTAATTCGTTACTTTCTCCATAAGCTAAACTATTACATTCTTACGCTACTATGACCTATCTGAATGATCTTATATTACTAAATGTTTTCATTTCTGATTTTTTAGAGATGTTAAGATAATTTTTCAGACAGTTTCGACCATTCAAATCCTGCACAATTTTGTTAAAGTTGGGCAACTAATCCATCGATGATTTTGGTTTGGAAAATATTTAAACGCATTATTGCGAAACGTTAAAGCTATGTGGCTCTTACAGTTATTATTACTGTAACTTACAGTAATTTATTGTTATTTAATACAATTTTCAAAGAAAATTAATATTACTTTTCAAATTCCGTTTCGTTCTTTTAGGAAAGGAAATGGAAGTTAAAATTTCGAAAGAAAACGAACACCGCGAGAAACTTATAGCTGAAATAGAGAAAACCAGAATACAATATGAAAGCGAAATTTCTAAAATAAGAGAAGAAAATATGTCCGATATTTCGACAATAAGGGCGTCTAATGAGAAGGATGAAGCAATGATAAAAGAACTTGAAACACGTCTGCAAACGGTAAAGATGAATCACGTAAAATTCCATATGTAAGAAATTGAAAATATGTATAAATTATATTCTTATATGAGAATGCTGTGATCTAAAAAAAAAAAAAAAATCTTGAATTTAAGGGAGATCTTTTTTTTTTCTCTAATGAAAATACATAAGACATCGTTTAATGATATTTCGAAATAAATCACTTATTTTTTATTCACAGAACGAACGCATGGAGGTGTTTACACATTTTTAAAACGATTTTAGGGCCGCTTAATTAATATTTCAAACGTAAATACTAGTATTTTTTTAAATGCTCGATCTGATAGGTTTTTCTGAATTATAAATCTGCAACGTAATTTCCGTGACAAGATAGAACTGCCTCATTTTTTTTGGTAGTGGTGGCGGGGGAGAGAAGGGACTTGGTATATCATTTTCGGGTATTTGTTTGAAATATACTTTTCATATAGAAATAATGACTGCCTGTTTTACCCTTTGAAATTAATAATATTGCTTCTTTTATAAATTTTAATACCATGCATTTTACAACATTTTTTAATTATGTTGTAGAGTCTTTTTTTTAAAACAGGAGACATGAAAAATATGCAGAGCCCTAGCCGGGACTCGAACCCTGGACCTCCGGAATACATGTCAAATATGCTTCCTATTACATCACAAAGACATATGAAAAGAAGAGAAAAAATACCTTATACACCCCCCATTTTAAAAAGCGACTGGGAATTAGAGGACCAATCGCCAGATCCTGGTGGTGATGAATTATAGTCCACCGCCTTTTCGTTAGGGCACCAACTGTACAGTCATTAGGATTTTTGAAGTAGGGCACATGAAAAATGTGCAAAGTCCTTGCCAGGACTCGAACCTTGGACCTTTCGAATACGCATCGAGTATGTTTCCAATTACTCTATGAAGAGAGAAAAACAGAGGAAGAAAATATCGTATAATGTTATATGAATGTTTCGCAAATCATATCATTGAAACCACAGTTTTCTTACATGCGATGTATTGAAAGAAAAATAGATCTAAAAGTAGTAGATAGTATTTCTTATTAGAAATAATAACCTGTTGCCAGAAATTTTTAATCCAACACATTTGCTTTTTTACTTCCTTGTACGAAGTAAAGGAAGTATTGTAATCACGAAAAATTCCGGGTACCATATTTCAACGAAAATATAAATTTTGACCGCCATCGAATGCAATTTAACGATGTTTTTGTACGACATCTGTACGTAAGGATGGGCGTCTGTGCGTACGTACGTATGTATGTATCTCGCATAACTCAAAAACGAGTATCCTCAGAACGTTGAAATTTTGTATATAGTACTGCTATAGGATGTAGTTGTGCGCCTCCCCTTTTGTTGGCACTCGGCCGCACCAAAAGTAAATAATATATGTATACATATACCCACCCTTTACTCGCCTCCGTGAGCTCAGGCTTTTATTCTGAAGTGTTAGTAAATTGTGCACTTTTTTTTTTGGCTTTAAAAATGGTTGAATTATGTTGTTCTTATCTTCCGGTTAAGGTTTTTATGCCTTTAGTTAACTTGCATGCAAAATTTGTAGAATTATCAACAATTTAAAAGATGTTTAAGTGCAACTAAGCCTATTTTTTAGCATAGCAGCTATATTTGTTTACATTTGAAACTTAGCAGAATAGTGGATTTGTTGCCCATCTAGAAAAATTAAGCTTCGCATCAACAAAGATAACGACTTCTTTTATTATTGCAAATTAAATCATGCTTAATCCATTCTGGAATTATCATTTAAGTTATTAAATTATCCCATATATTGACTCAGCATAGCGTCCACAACAAATTAAGTCCGTTTCTAAGCCTTCAGTATCTTGAGTGAGACCAAAAGTAAACTTTCAGTTTTGTGCACCGAAAAATCTGCCTTCTTGTCCGCTGGCCGAATTGCTTGTTTTTACTCAGAAACTCTAATTTTAATTGTAAAAATAGTTCTTTAAATTGTTTTATTTGTATTTATGTTTTATATTTTTCTATATTTTTCAATTTTTAATAAAGATATTTTGAGGTTTTTATGTATTTTTACCATGTCACGAAGTGAAAACTGACTGAATTTACTGAATGATAAATATATCTTTAACGAAAGTGAGGAAATATTAAATGAAATGCAGGGAAAATTGCGTATAATTTAATATTCCGTATAAAGAATTGTTTATCGAAATCGTTCTAAAAATATGTAACTACCTCTGCACATGTATAAAAGAAACATGTCACGAACAGAAGAAAGTTAATCATGGACTTTCAAATAGTTCACAAAATTGTGGATTAAAAATGCAATTCTTTTCGCTATTCCCTATTAAAGATTAGCCAAAGGTATTACTTGCATATTACATAATCTAGGAATGAAGCTTTTTGTCGTATCTTAACAAATGATAATTGTTGAAATTTTCAACATGCTCTGCACTATTTATTAAAAACGCCATTTAATTTTATTATCATATCATCATATCATTAGTTAAGTATATGACTAAGTAAAAGAAAGGCAAGAAAACGGAAGGCAGAAGTACATTGAAGGTACCATATCATAGAAATCTTGGTCACAAATAATTAGAGTGGTGATGTAATTTGCAGGGTTTTTCCCCTACTTAAAAAAAACTAATATCTGTTTTAATGCCTCTGCTTAAATAATGTATTTAAAACATCTATTTTAAATAATGCACTTTGTGACAGCTCAAAATTTTCTGGCCATGAAAATATTTTTTTAGCATAACTATTCTTTTCTCAGGAACTAGATGAAAGAGATAAGATTGCGGCACAAAACAAAGATTTTTACCGAGAATTTGAAGAACTGACTGCAAAAAAATCTGAAGAGTATAATTACAGATTTAGATCTGATTTAGAGAAACAAGTGTATGAAAATTCATTGATTACTTCTGAGATAGAAAAACTTCGTGGAGAAGTAAGAACTCTCATTTATTCCTAAGAGTTATTTTTTCTTTATAAAATCAATATAAATTATCAGTTTATTATCCTGAATATAAACTATTTCAAAAATAGTCTTCACGGCTAACTGTCTCTTGAACGATTGGTATTAAATTTTCCACTCAAGGTTAAGAAAAGAGTTTCAAAAAAATTATCATTTAGATTACGTAATTTGATTACGTGACATTTTAGGTAAAACTATACAAAATTTTAATTTTTATATGGGCCTTTCAGAATGAAAGTTCTAATTAGCAAATACTTTCTTAAAAGCTTCTCGAATTGAGCAATTAATTTGGATAATTCTAAGAGAGCCGCCAATATTTTCAAGAATTTAGTTTACACCGCGGGGTTACGTTGGATTCAAAATGCCAAGCAGAAATCCTCACTGCTCGCATTGTGAAAGTAGTTTCCAATCTTTTTTGGTTCTTTGAGCTACGTTCAAAACCACGCAGTAAATTGTAGCGCACAGAAATTAGTCCTTCAAGTTGGTTCTACAAGAAGGAGCTTCTGAAAATGATCACGGTTACTTCGAAGCCGTAAGTGCTCGCCTCAGTTAACTTCTAATAAATCGGATAGTCTCTTCTTTACCCTGCTAAAGGCCTTTAACTCCTTCAATGGCGACATAAGCAGTGACTTAATCAAGCTTCCGAGATGGGACGTTTTAGGCATTAGAGCAAAGTCTGAAATCTTCCGGGCATCCCACTTAACAGATTAAAAAAACTTGATCAGAAAAATGCAAAATTAATCTTTAATTAAAACGATGGAAATTACATGACTTAAACCGCTTTCGAGAGATAAAAAAAATGGTGAAAACAGTAAATATTGTAGTTATACACAGGGTGATTCGCTATCAGACCGACAAACTTACAGGGTGTGTAGGGGGTACAGAGACAGCTCGGAATCACATAGGAATGCAGGGTCGCAAATGCCGTAGTTACGAGTTATGGTGCAAGCAAAGAAGCAGAGGAAAAGAACAGAAACAGCAACGCATTAATGGAACAGAAAACATTTTATTGAAAGGTTGTACAACAACAGATGTCCGAAATTATGACCAGAAGTCATCTGGCAGGCCTGACAGCGGCACTGGATGGAATTTTTTACGTTCTGGAAGATTCCTGGCATGTCACGTATCCTCCCGGCAGCTACAGATATTTGAGCGACGAGATCTTCAACTGAAAGAAAGAGCATCTCGTACACCAAACTCTTCATGTGATCCCAGAAGAAGAAGGCCATGCATGATAGGTCCGTTGATCTGGCAAGCAATGAACCGGGCCACCACGACCTATCCACCGCTGTCCAAAGTCTACGTCGAGGTGCCGGCGGACGTCAGTCGTGTAATTCGGAGGAACTCTGTCATGCTGGTACCAAGAAACATCGGACCTATCATCCATGGACTTCTTGTTCTGGGTCACAGAAAGAGTTTGATGTACGAGGCGCTCGATCCTTCAATTGAAGACCTCGTGGCTCGAATATATATAGCTGCTGGGAGAATACGTGACATTCCAGGAATGTTCCAGAACGTAAGGAATCGGCTTTCAGGCGCGCCAGACTACTTATGGTCGTAATTTTGAACACCTGTTGTAGTACAACCTTTCAATAAAATGTTTTCTGTTCCTTCAATGTATTGCTCTTTCTGTCCTTTTTCTCTGCTTCTTTGCACCATAGTTCGCAACTACGGCATTTGAGACCCTGCATTCGTAAGTGATTCCGAGTCATCTCTGTACCCCATATACACTCTGCAAGTTCGTCGGTCTGGTAGCGAATCACCCTGTATAAGGTGTGTTTCATTAAAGAAAAATTTTTGGAATTTGATATTTCTGCAACGGCAATATGAAATTCATGCATTTCCATTTCTTTTCCGTAAAGAGTTTGCCGTAAAAGCTTCCATTAATTTTTTCCACATTGTAGGCGCAACTGTCTTCAAAATTAAAATTATCCTTTCTCCTACTAAAAGGCGTCACGTGACCAAAATTGGCACCAAGTTTAAACAAATCCTACATTTTGATTAACTCCTTATACTGGATCCTTGAGTCTACTACCATTCGTTCAAGAGAAATTTAGTGGTACAATATTTTTCAAATAAAATGTGCAATTCCGATTCAATATATATTTTGATTTATTGATTAAATTCTGGATTTATTTTGAAATAAAATATTACTTTTCTTTCTTACTATCAAAGTATTACAAATCATTGCACTGAATTTGAGCAAATATTCGTAAATATTTTTTAATGTTATCGAAGTTTCAAGTAACCTTATTGTTAATCTATTTTAAACCTCTTCAGCATTATACATTTCAAACATTTCTATGAGATCTCATATGATTATTATTAATAATATGACAAGTGAAACTTCCATAATCTCAAATATAAATAACCTATACCTACGAAATTAATTAGGAAACATGAAATTTGTCTCCAAGCCCATTTTATCCACACTAGTTAAATTTATATTTTTAAATATTCTGCAGTTAGAGACTAGTTGAGCTTTTTATAAGTCATAGAAAATGAAATTACACGCATTTAAATATAATAACTTTGGGTTACTTGCATATTTCAAAATCTAAGAAACATATTATGACCCAATAACCAAGATTTTGGCCTATTATTTAAATGCAGCAGTTTCTCAGTTGTTCGAAGCAATGTAGGCCAATGTTAAGTTGAACAATTAAAAATTTAGATAAAATATAGGATGGTGGGACGCTTTTGGGTGAACAACTTTGCCAATGTACGCTGAGTGGCAGGTTTATCATAACCAGAATAGAATTTTATGCAAATCATATATAACGTTATGTTTTTGCTTCTATAGAACAAGTCTGGCTTAAAAAAAGAGAGAGAGAGGTTTGGTTTGGTTTGGTTTATGTGATTATGGCAAAGACTCGAGAGGCATCTGCTTAAGGGGGGGATGTCTTCGTGGGGGACTTTCTGACGGAAACTGGCTCCTATACATTTCACATGGGAAAATCCACGAAAACCATGCAGCTACCCTGTTCGTGCGATTCGAACTATCAGTGTTCACGACTTTACCGCTGGGTCGCTGGTAGGCCCGAGAGAGAGGGAGAGAAATATTAATAGATGGGCTTAAAGACTATTGAAATGTTACTAATAAGTTATTGGATAAAAAAAATTTATCTGGCTTTAAATCCAGTGTGATTGTGGGAGCTTGCAACAGCGCAAAGAGCATCAGCTAAATGACAATGACTACATTAGAAAAGTTTTGTTGTTTATGTTCACTTGTCTGACGTAGTCAGCCCAAGCCAACGAAAATCCTCGCAGCAAGGAGCGCAAGATTACGCCTGTCGTTGGCAACAGCCCTGAGCACCTAACAGGTGACAGTGAGATTTGGCTCAGTTCTGCCCCCAGTTTTGACGAGGAGCACCCGGGGGGACGGGTCCGAGGATCTCCTCACCCCTCTCCCCTTCCATCAAACCACACGAGAGGACTTTCGGCTCGCCGCGTATTTGGAGTGCCACCATGCTGCACAGACACTATGCATTTACAAACATTTATGCCTTCTCCGGGATTCGAAACCGGGCCTTCGGCATGGCAGGCAGCGACGTTAACCACTATACCGATTGCGCGGCGCATTAGAAAAGTATTTGAAAGTAGTTACTGCTCATGTTTACAAATAGTAATCTGCCAAAGAAACACCGATTCTTAGAAATCTCTCGGTCTTAGGTTATCGGACGGTTTAACAAAATTTTCAACCTTATCCAAACCAACCGAAAGTTAACAGTGGGTTTAACGGCGGTGTTATTATTAGCACTCATTAGCATATCGTGTATGAGAATCTGTAAGGAAGTTTGTTTGGAAGTTTTCGTCTACACCAGGCGTCGGCAACTTATGGCACGTAGTAGAATTCTAAGTGGCACTCTACAAAGTTAAATACAAAGTTACATGAAGATATATCGCCCTGTCTGTCCTCTCTACTCCAAACCACCTCACGCCTCACTCATTTTATCGCCTTTCGTTCGTTTCGTTTCGCCGATGCACGAGTATCCAGTACGATTTTAAACGATACACAGCGTGCGCTATAGGCTACTTCCAACGTTACTTTAAGTTAAAGCCAACTTAAGTTAAGGCTAACTATGTTGACTCAACCTACCCGGCGTGATAATTATTTAAATGGCGCGTATCAGCAACTCCGCGTAGCGGCAAGGACAAATTCGTAACGTGCGCTGGCTAGCGAAAACACTCTCTGAGTAAACTCCGACTATCGCTGTATGGCTATATTAACTTGCATAGTGCAAGCTGTTTTCTGGTTGTCTTAATGTATTCCCCCCCGGCGGTTGACTCAGAAGAATTCCTGGGAAGTACTGGCTAGGATCTGTACTCAGGCAGTCTCAACCACGGGGGTATATAAGTTGACTTCACAGGACTAGAGCCCGAGTTTATTCTTAGGTTGGTTCAGGCTTGGCAGGGACCGTACTGGTACTGTCGCGTCTGTTCCTCTGTCTGTGGTGGATCTATATTTTCAGATTTCGTTGGTCGTCCGAGGCGAAACGCCCCTATTGGTGGAGTCGGGTGATGCCACACGACGTTGCATCCCGACAGATAGTTTCTTCGACTTCGTGGGGCTCGTCGGCTTCGCCGGTTGGATCGCCGCCCCGAGGATTGCCTCTGGGGGAGAGGATGATATTCTATGTAAAGCGATCCTTTGAGAACGCCAGGTAATAGAATCCTGGTTTTCCGGTGTAACAGTCTTAATGTATTTTGCTCCGATGAGCGCTTGATGTAGACTGATCTCTGAGCGTGAGTCCAGAAGGACAGCTTGTAGGTGAGGAAAGGGGGTGACCAAAATCACTTGAGCAAGGTGAGGCTTCCTATTGGCTGTGTAGAATCTGAGTGAACTCCCAGATTCACCTGTTTAAATATTCACTTAACTTTAAATTAGCATCCTGGCGAGAAAATGCGAAGGGAAGTTAAGGAGTCCAGGTAAGATAACAAAAATTTGAATAATTGGTTAATTGAACTAAGGGAAACCCTACAGTGCCTTCTGCTAATTTAATGATTTAAACAAAAAGGATATTTTAACCTTCTTTCACTTTGTCATGTGCTTCAGACTAAACTGATAACTCCTTTCTTAATCTAGCAGAATTTTCAGGACTCTAACATAAGCTTCTAGACATAACAGAAACCTACATAAGTGCAGTAATTGATACATTTTCCATTAAAAGTTAATTATCAGACACCAAGAACGTTTGGTTAAATTACGCTTTCTGTAACTGCACTGATTTTAATCGTGAAGATTAACGCAGTGTGATAGTTTTAGATATTTTATTTGCTTTACTATCCAAAATAAAGCAAATGAAGTTTTTCATTTTATTACATTAAGTGTTTATTGGCGTTTTTAAGCGTTTTAAGCGTGTTTTGCAGATATGTTTATAATATAATATAATATGATACATAATAATATTCTTAATAGTATTTGATGAGTAATATACTATGATGAATAATATAATTTGATGAGTAATATCATAATATAATATGATACATAATAAAGTATGTCATAAATAAACACAATCTTAATATACATATATCGACAGAGAGCTTCGTCAAATTATATCTACATTCTTTTTAATAACAAATTTATAAAATCTGTAGCTTAAATATGAAAAGGAAAGTTGCCGTGCACTGGATGCTGAATTCTGCACCAAGAAAAAGATGCATGAAAATCTTGAATCTACAATAAAATATATCAAAGACAAAATCAGTCAGCTCCACGACGACATCTGCAAGAAAGAATCTGTGCTCGACGACAAGGTGAATAAATGTTGATACAAATTTTCATGATACTTTTATTTTCAAAATAATCATTAGCATGTTTAAACTTTTCAAGTAATATATTTGTTATTTTTTCCTATCTAAACTTTTTTTTCCAAAAATTAAGGCACTAAGCAAGCAAAATTCAGAAATTAAAAATTAAAACACTGAACATATTATTTCAATCTTCACAGAAATAATTTAAAGATACTCCGCTTCTACAGTGTTTGAATAAATTATGTATATGGCAATCTTTTTTATCTCATGGCAAGTATTCTCTTTAATTTAGTTCGAAAATATTAAATATTTTTCTCAAATATGAGACAAATGTGCAAAATTCAAAATTTATCCTACCATTATTTTCATTTTTTTAAAGTTTTAGATTACTTTTCATGCAAAAATAATTTTAATCCTACATTTTCAAAAATTTTCAGGGAAAAAATACTCAAAGTAATCAATTTCAAAATCTAAAACAAAGTTTTAACTTCTACTCAAAATCCAAGAACTTCTGCAATAAGAAAATGGCTATTTGCTGAGCAATGTAGAATCCTTGCTTATTATCGCTACTCATTGCCTATAAATGATGTCGTACTAAACAATGCGTTTCCGAATTTGGAAAAATGTTACTGGCTGTTAGATATAATGTCAAAAAACAAAATACGTAAATATTTTTTTTATGAAATAAGCTTTCATTTAAAACTCATCAATGAAACTCACAATAACTCATAATAAAAATAATCAGTGAGCTAAAAGTAGAAAAATAAATTAATGGAATAATGGATTAAATAAGTTTCTTTATCAAATTCATCTACAATTTAACATCGCATCTAATAAAAGCGTGGATTTTGATAAATAGATATGTTAATATTTTCTTTTTATACCAATGTTAAGCCATTTGTTCGCTTTCGTTACTTAGGCGCCAAAGCTTTCATTACTCGTGATGTAAAATTATAAATGAATTTTGTAAAACGAATTATTTAATCTTTTGTTTCTATTAAACTATATGATAAATTACTTCTTTACTTTTAGTGCATTGATTATTTTATGAGTTTTAAATAAAAGCTTATTTTATAAAAACTTCTTTTTTTAAGTTTTTATCTCTTTAACCTCAATGACATGTTTATCAAATTACTCAACTGAAAAATTTCTTTCAATAATGAATAATCATTCTTTAACTTCCAGCAAGTCTGTTACGTCTAATAGTTGAAAAGATTTTGCTGAAAATTAGAAATTACATGAACACTTCATACAAATTTTATTTATCTCATGTAAGATTTTTTATAATTCATATAAATTTTAGTTAAAAGATTTTTTTCTGCTAAACAGTAACAAATACAAACAGTAAAATTTTAATATTTTTAATTTGTTTATTCATCGAAGATATAAAATCCTTTCAGTATTAATTTCAGAAAAATGTAAATCAAATTTGTGTTATCATCATAGAAATTCTAGAAAGTTTATTAACCCTTTATTTGGCAAGGTTGCTCAGAAGCAACATATGCTTCATTGGCTCTTCTAGGAAATTTGCAACTCGAAATGACTGCTATTTGGCCCTGTTGCTGTCTTTCAACATCAATTTATTAAAGCAACTAACAGACATAAATATATACATATGTTATTTGCTTAGCATTTGCACCCAAAAATGTTTTACTTCAAATTTTCACCCCTTGCCAGTTAAAGGGTTAATTAATAGTATTAGTAAATTGTATATAAGTAATAGTATAGTAAGCTACAATTTATTTGTAAGCAATTGTTTCTAGCAAGGGAAGATTAAATAAATAAATAAAATCAGTATTAGAGAAATCAATAGAGAAGCAATAAAAAACACTGTGACGTGTATAATGACATCGTAATTTCGAAAATTCAAGCGAACCACGTAACTCCAAAGAAGAACCTCAACGCAAATTTCCTCTTCTGCTTAAATGTCTGCAGGAATATATTTTTTAACTGACGTACAGAACGCGCAGGATTAACATATTTTTAGTACCTTTGTTGTAAAAGAGGGTCAAGAGATTTTTTTAAATTTACGAAAATTTCGAAACTTCATACCAGACACATTTTTATATGTTGAAATTTTAAAATCTTAAACCTCACATAGAATAAAAAAATTTGCGTGATTTTCGAAAATTTCCCCAAAATTAAGAAATTATATTAGAAATTTCATTTAAGAAATTTTTTCTGCTTTACCCGATGATGCAAACCGAAAGATTCTGAGATTTTTATTTTGTTTGCTAAACGAAGATATATTTAACTCATCTATAAATACGTGTTCCATCACACTTTGATTAGATCGCTGAATAGACTGACCCCCTGACCTCCATATTAGGCGTGAGCATATCATGTCAAAAGATTCCCAAAGAGGAGCATTACGTCATCTCACTTGTTGCAATGACCCTAAGTTCCCAATCCATAGGCGGCGAACATTCTAAAAAGAACTGTGTCTTACTACGCTTCGCTGAACCGGCTTCCCACGGATATTGAGACCACGAAGGGTATGGAAGCATGTTCAAACTGTTTACTTACTCATTATCGCGCTTTCAGCTATCCTATAAAATGGCTTGCTAGCAGCATAGGCTGCCCTTTCGGATAATAAGAACCGGGTCTATGTGTTTTATGCCCGCAGAGCCGAGACTGTTAGAGTATAATGCTAAGCAAGTATGTATGATGCCGGCGAAGATATGTGCAAAAATTCTTTCATCATTAAATTTTAAAAAATCTCAATAGAATTTTGAAAAAAAAAACATGGTTTCACCACATTGTATTGTCATCTGCAAACAGTATGTACACAAAATTTTTTTTAATAGAAATAAGCTTAAAAATCGACTTCAAACTTTTGGCCGTTGCGACAAATACCTTAAGTGAAGTAAATAAAATCTTATAAAAAAAGAATATCTTTGTATATCCAATGTAACGTATTAAATGCTATCCAACTAGCAAGAATATACTCCTAAAGTGATAACGGTGCTACTATTGTCAGAATTTGATTAATTTAGAAATTTAAGTATCAGTTTATTGGTATATAATATAGTACTTTTTGAGCTATGCAAGTGTTACCTGTATTACTATTATGTTACTAAGAGACGTTTTTTTAATGTCGCCACAAATACCTAAAGCCATGAAGTTTTATCGAAATATTATAACCCTCCTTCCAATCAGCCGGCTAATTTTGCATTTTTGCCAGTGATAAAATTACATGTCATGTAAATTTCTAGTTTTGAATTATGTACTCTGAATTCCTGTTTTGCTTCATGTAAATATACAAAAAATAATTATACAAACAAAAAAAATTTACGCTTGAAAATTAATCATTCCCAGATTTATTCTAACATTTTACTTTTTCCGGTCATTTAAACAGCACTGATTTTTAATCTAAAAGTTGCAGAATCATTTTCTAAGCACTTTCAAATTACTTAATTTTTGCCTCTTCTGAAATTCCTTAAAGACACACACTAACCGAATTGTCAACCAACTGTTGTTGCTGTTGTTATACCCAGTGCGAAATCTATAAATCCATGAAGAATCGTTGGATGGGGGAAGAGATTTCCCATTTGTCATGGGTCCCAAACTGTTGTTATCTGTCATAATAAGCTAACGTTTTATAATACGACCAGTTATAACACGATCAGTTAAATAATTGTACGTCAACTCTCGGATGTCATGCTGACATATATTGACTCATAGAGGAAATACCACACCATGGAGAAGCAAATGCATCCATTGCCCTGAAAATTTCTATAGGAAAGCACATGTACAAAGTTATATAAGTGATTATTTTTGCTAACCAGTCAGATGATTAGCATGCAGGGTATAAGCAACTAAACTGCGCAAGAAGCCTCATTTCACGTCGTCACAGCTGTAATATGGAATTTTACTGACGTTTTCCAGTTTGGTCAAAGTAATACCTTTAAGACGTTGAAATACCTAGTATCAGCAAAGAGATGAATCTTCCAAGTACCACATGTTAGGCCCCTGTAGCATGCATGTTGCATCTGCATGATGTTGGTCCTTGGTTGATCTTTGCACCATGTCACGGAGAAATCGTAAATTTATGCCCAAATCTGTACCAGTGTTGGTCGGATTTGATAACAATGGACATATGAACACCGTAGGGGATCAGGAGCAAGGAAGATGGACATCAAAGCCCACCTATCTGAGCAAACGACGCGGCATCTCCTCAGTAGCCGCAGACAGTTTTACGATGATCAGCTAATGAAGGTTTGGTATTTAGCGGTCCTTTACAAAGACATCCATTTTCTCTAAAAGGGAATCATTGCCGTGAATGTTTGTAATGGTAACACCTTAGGGCTTTGCGGATGCGGAACTTTGGCAATATATCTCGATTCTGCCTCACAAATCATAATTCTATAGGTGAGGGTGCGGAGACGACGTGACCACTGGCAGCATGCTTCTACCATTTTCGAGAAACACACAGCTGTCATGGAAAAATAATGGCTTGGATTGTCATTAGGTCTAATAGCTATTCATCTTTGTGGCACATTACAGGTATGTACACTGCGCAAATAAAAAAATAAAAATAAAAAAATAAAAAGGAGGGCAGTTCTATATCTCCCGCTATACTGTGCCGATTGACGAAATTCAAATTGCGTTTTTCCTTTCTCGAAAGCGGCGTGACTTAGGATATGTCTTAGATTTATATATAGCATTGTTCAAATATGGGTATTTTGACACAAAATCGGACTTTTTCTGAAATTGCCTGCCAATTTTTTCCATATTTCGATTTTACGTCTCAAATTATGCCAAACTTTGTAAAAATCGCAAGAGTAGTTTTCAAGAAATTAGCCCTCAAAACTTTAGCTCCTCAGTGTTAATTCAGTTTGGTATGCAGTTATAAATATCTCTTTTCTCATGAAACTTATTTGATTCCTTCTTACGTAATTCGAAATTTAGACTCATTCCAAATAAAATTAACCCATTTCTTATGATTTATTTTTAAAATTTGTATTTTTAAACAATTTTTATAAATTTTTCGAAAAAAAATTTGAATTATAACCTATAAAAGTTTTACAATCATCTTAAAGTAGGAGTACTTCTAAGCATACCTGCAAAAAATTACAGCTTTTTATTCAAAATTTCCGAAGATATACGTGAATTTATATATTGGCGCGTTTCGAAATTTGGCATATTTGTTAAAAGCGATAATAACGAAAATGTGTTTTACGCACTTTGTTAAAATTATTTGAAATTAGGAATGATGTGACTTTTTTCCTTTCATCCACAATGTAAAAAGGAAAATAAGGTTGCCACATATTAAGAAGTTCGCCAACTGAATTATTCTTGGCTCAAACTGAAAAAAATTCGCCAAGTTAAATTTATGAATTTCTTCGTAAATTTCGCACCAAATTTTACAAAATTTAATATTTAAGTATAATTTGAGTCGTAGAATCCAAATATGGAAAACATTGGAATATCATTTCAGAAAAAGTACGATTTTGTGTCAAAATACGACTCAAATTATGCCATACACGTATTAAAACAAAGCTATATATAAATGTAAGTCGCGCTTTCGAGACATGGACAACGCAATTTGAATTTCGTCAACCCGCCCAGTAGAACGGGAGATATAGAACTGTCCCCCCCTTTTTTTTGCGCGCGCGCGATGTACACTGGTGTGCAAAAATTAAGGACGAGACGGTTTTTCAATATAACTTTGTACAAAAGCTTTCCAAATCAACACATTTAATACCGTAAGATCCCCAATACGTAAGGACATGAGTAATGTAAGCAACACTTACTAAAAGAGAAATCAGAGGGATAAAAAGAAGCTTTATTGAAAAAGTAGCATGGAGCGCAATGCGACTGAAGGCCGAAACAACCCTGTGATGGGTGTCCAGCAAGAAACATCCGGTCTTTAATAGGGGATATGATCTCCCCTGACTGCTAGGCAGGTTTCACATCATTTGTGCATGCTGGATATGTGGTTGTTAATGAGCTGTTGAGACACTGCTGCTCGTTCCTCTTGTAGCACCAATCGCAGTTTCGGAATCGTTACTGGCGATAAGTTACGTGCTGCCACGGGTCTCCCTGGTAAGTTCCGTACATGCTTGACGGGATTTACATCCAGAGACCTTGCCGACCAATACATGTGTTCAATATCTTCACTCTCCAACAGCTCTTCGACAGTAAATGTGCGATGAGGGGAGCGTTGTCGTCCATCAAGAGGAACTGAGGACACATAGCCCTTGTGAAAAGACGCATGTAAGGAAGAAGAACCTCGTTACAATAGCAGTCCCAGGTGACGAACCTCCTTGGGAGATATGAAGGTCGGTCCGGCTACCCAGCATTATGTCTGTTCGAACGAGAACTCCGCGACTTCCAAAACAGTTACTTTTGATGATGTTGAAGGGGTTATTGCGTATTGTTATTGCTCTGTCCAGATGTGTATGTGTCTAGAATCGCAATTCAGACTAAATCTGCTCTCATCTGTAAAGAGTACTCGTCCCCATTCATTGTCTCTCCAATTCCGGTGTTCCCGGCACCACAGAGAACGCCTTCCCCGATGGGCAGGGTTTAGAGGTACAAACCGTATAGGGCGTCGTGCAAACACACCACCACCGTGCAGTCTTCTGGCCACGGTAAAACGCGATATCGGTCGTCCAGTCGCCTGTGTCGTGTGTCTAGCGATTTCTCCCGCTGTCTGTCGCCTGTTTCTTCTGGCCTGTAAAGCAATATACCGGTCATCTGCGGATGTGGTGCCTCGTGGACGACCACTACTAAACCCTCGGATAGCTGTTCCTGTAGTTTGAAATTGTCTCCAAAGTCGTGAAACGATGCTGTGAGCAATTCCGAACTCTGCAGCCACACTTGTCACACTGCGGCCTTCCTCCAACTTCCCAATGATTCGACCTCGGATAAAAGCATCCAGATGTCGTCTAACAGATTGATTATTCGCCATTTCTCGCTGAG